>JAPKLW010003271.1:7070-46039 GCA_026898455.1 Plectranthus barbatus
TAAAAACATAGGATTTAAACCAATTTTAAGGGTTTGAACAATTGAATTTAAACATGCATCACAGATGGAGAAACCCTAGAACCTGTTTAGGGTTCTAGCCTAACATATTGAAAGAAAACATTGCAAGGAAAATTAAAGATTGCATTAAAACTGTAAATGTTTAAACAATAAAAATAAAGAGGAATTCTCAAAACACATAAAGGAAAACAGAAAATTAAAGTTTAAAAATAATATTAAAAAGACTCTCTTAAACTATGAGCTATGGATGAGTTTATATATTGATAGAGTTAGGGCTTTAGATGGTAAATTTGTCTTCAATTTCGCCTCTTGATTTGATTTGGCATCTTTCCTCCTTTGAAATATTCAAAACGTGCGATTTTAATGCTTCTGAACATCCGCCTCGATCGGGATGATGGCTTCCCCGGTCGAGATGTACTTCTCACCTCTATCTTTCTTTGGCCCAATTTGCTTCTGCCTCGACAGCTTCCACCTCGACCGAGATGGTGTCCGCCATGGTCGAGATACAGCTTCTGCACCTCGGTCGAGTCAATCTTTAACTCGGTCGAGACAGATAGGCTTCCTTTGGCGAATTCCTTCATCTTCTTGACCAATTCTTCACTTTTTATCACTTTTTCCTGCAAAACTATCCATCACAAGCATAACACCTTCCACTACACATTCATGCTCAAATTATTAAATAAAATAAACAAAAACACCTAAAAGAAGAGAGAAAAAAATGCGATAAGAGACTAGAAAAACGAGCTTATTAACCATACCAACCAGGATATCGAAGGTCGGCTTAAATGAGGGGTTCACCACAAGAAGTTCCATGTCTACCCCGGTGCCCCTTTTCAAGGCCTCGACCTCGGCCCCGTGCCTCTGCTGCTCGGCTATCCTCTCATCTTGCCCTCTTCGAAACCGAGCTTTGAAGGACTCCAGCTCCTCCTCCTTTTTGGCGGACATAGCTTCGAAATCGTCCATCGCCCTCTTCAGCTCGGCCTCAAGTACCTTACAGCGGTTCGAAAGAGTGGCCCGGTCCTTCTTCAAATCCTCATATTTCTTGCACCACTCCTTCGAACAGAGCCGTGCATCCTTCAACTCCGCGGAGACTTGGGCATGCTTGTTGGCCAAGTCTTTACGCTTCTTACGCTCAGCATCGAGCTCCTTCCTCGATTGGTTGATCCCCTCGCCCACCGAGTCGAGTGATTTGATCAGCTTCTCGATATACACGGCGAACTCGCGAGTGGTCTGCAGAAATGCTAAAGCCGGTTAGCACCGTATAATCGTGAGGTGTAAGGTTGGAAGAATACCGCTTGCAGTTTCTCCTCCATCAGGAAGGAGTCGCGAGCGTAGGCGCTGTCAAAGTCCTACGCCTTTATCTCGACGTCCAAAATCCTCTTGACATGGACGGCATAGGCGGATGAGGAGGAGGAGATATCAGTCGCAGCCCCGGTTCCAGCCAACACCATATCAAGACCCCTCGATTGATCGGAAGAAACCCCACAAGCCCTGGAATCATCACCTGGCTCGGGGGTCTTCCTTCTCCTCCTATCACTCCTCCTCGGGGGCGGGGAGTGACGAGTTGGTGGAGCCGGGGGAGCCGGAGGGAGACCCAAAGGGTTCGCAGTCGAGGGCCTGCCGGTCGGACCAGAGCCGATCAGATTGATCGGGCGCGATGCTAAAGAGCCCCGAGAAGAGTCCGAGGCATGCTTCTTTGGCGGAGGTTGGTCCTCGGTCGGCGTAGAGGAGCTCACTTTCCTCGTGCGCTTCTGCGCATTCAACGCGGCAAGCAATTCAGCAGGGCTCAATCCAGCCATGTCTGCAGGAATAGCTTCCTTCTCACCCTTCTCGTTGATCCAATGCTCCGCTCCCACACTCCTTTTCCCCCAGACCGAGTTGAAGCTACGATCCTCCCGAGAAAAAGCGATGTCTACTCAAGATTCCTCATCGGAAGTAAGAACTGTCTGCTTGTACCCTGCAAAATTGCAAAGGAGGTCGGTTAGTAACCGAGGAAAACAACACCGAACAGCACACTTCAAGACAATTCCACACTTATAGGCACTCCCCCTCGGCTAGGCACTCCGGGTCGGAGTGGTTCATCGCGACCCAAACCCACAAATTTTTCCATCGGGGGGTGTTCTGGGCGCACTTAGTAATCATGGGCTCGGCCAGGGAGTCTCTCTTCGAAATAAAATAGTAACCCGCCTCGTACCGAGCGAGTCGGTATAAATAGTGCCATTCGTGCAAACTCGGATACCCAAGTCCCGCATAAAAAAACACGAGTAGAGTCCCCAGCATGTGGCACCAGCTGATCGGTGCAAGCTGAAAGGGTGCCAAGCCATAGGAATATAGCACGGCTCAAAACCAAGCATGGGGAGGCCACCCTACCCCATACTTGATGACAGGAAGAAAGAACGCCACATCGTCGAGGCGCGGGGGTCGGCAGCAGCGTTCATCGAGCGACGGTAGCGTGTAAACCATCTTATGACACGCGGTCCCCCGCGAGTACTTAGTGACGTCAGCTTCGGCGGCGAGGGACACCGCCTAGCGAACCGGGTCGTTGGGATCGATACAGTCCTTTTTCTCGAACGATTTATCGACGGTGATAGGGACAAAGGAGTCCTCGCTGGCCTCCTCGCCTTCATCCGATTCTTCACCGTTTTTGCCCGAGCCCTCGCAATCAGAGATTTTATCGGGATCAATGTCCGTGACGGGCGGCTCTCGTTCAAACCAACCCCCTTCTGAACTCGAAGAAGCAGCCTCCTGGTGAGGCGATCTTCGAACACTTGCTGCGGTCGAGCCCAAGGAGGACATTGCCTCTGCGTTGATCTCCACCAAACTCACCATTGTCGACCTAATTGCTGCAAGGGACAATGGCACAGAAAGAAAGGGTACATTGGCAAGAAAAGAGGCCCCCCGCAAAACAAAAACAGAAAGAAAAATGACCATGCACGCAATCAAATGAAAGGGAAACGGCCTCAAAAAGCAAGACGAAGGTACGCAGAAGAAACAAAAAAAAGGGGGAGAACAGAAACCAAGACCCCAGAATTGAACATTCACAAGGGGATCGAATGCAAGTATCCACGCGTTACAACGACACAAGCCGAACCCGCCATGCAGACCCATTCCGTACAGACACTACCACGACCATGTACGCACGAAAACTCAATAGAACCCGCATTGGGAAAATAAACGCAAGTAATCCTACATGCCTAACCAGATGAACAACACAATCCAAGAACTAATGCAGAGAAGAAGCAGCAAGATCAGTGAATCATATCGAAACGCGCGAGTTAACTAACAGAAAGAGATACACACCACATGTCACCAACAAAGTCGCTAAACCCGCAACACCCCCAAACCACATACCGCAGAAACTCAAAAAGAAGCAACCCTGCGATTGTATAAAGCAATGTGACTCTCCAGCAACCCTAGTCGTCAACCCTAGTCGCCACCTACGCCGGAGATCAACATTTACGGAATATGCACGCAATCACAAGGGACAATAGCAGAAAAGAAAAGGAACGAGAATAAAAGAACCATACCTGAGTAAATGAAAGATGCCGAATACCGAAAACCAACAGAACAGCAGCAGCAAGACAGTCGCGTCGCCGGAACAGAACGGAGTAGCGGTCGCCGGAATAGTAACGATTGGAAGACGAAATGGGAGAAAAGAGGGGGAAGCACGAAAGTTTGAACTCGCAAAGTGTAGATTGAGAGGAAACGCCTGCATATTTATACAAGAGAAACCGTTCGCATTCTGGAAATTGCCCCCGAAGCTGGGCTTAATTACAGTAATGCCATCAATTAGGCAGCAAACTCAAAACTGCCCAAGGCCAGGGGTCGGTATCGAGGACCCTTGGGGCTCGTATCCGACCCCCGACAATCCTCGGGGATGACCCGTGCACCCCGGCTTCAATCCCTACCTCGTGGAAAGAACTCCGACGCGACCGGCACCATTAACGGGAGGTGGGGCTTCCCCTGGAAACCCACAGGTGCCCCCCGGTCCGCCAGAACTCTTCCTGCCAGCGCTCCACGGAGCCAAAATAGAGTGCACGCATGAGAGTACCGCTCCATGCAAGAGAACACTCCCCGGAGTGATTCTAGCTCGCGTGAACCCCGGACTCACATTTTGGCCCGCGGGACAGCATCCCGGTGCTCCCCGCACGGCCAAACGCTTGCATTCCCAATGAATCTTTGTATCGGCCAGGAGTAGTATCCTGGCTACTCCCAATCGGAGTTACTCTCTCCGGAAGTATCTCCTGGGCCCGAGGATAGTCTCTTGGACACCTCGAAACTCCGCACTCTGTAACGAATCTTAACTAGTAGTTTTGATTCCATCGCCTATCCCGGATAGGCCCTGAAACCAAAAGGGGCAATTGTTTGGGCCAAGCCCAGGCCCAGTAGGCAAGTCAACCCACATGACGGCTCGACCCAAGCAGCACACCCGCCAAGGTGGACTAGGAGGCAAGATCCGTCTAAGGCAAGACCTCTACGCCAACGCACATAATGCCTCAACATCGAGCGTCCGAGAAGGTCGATGGTGAGGCTCTCCAAAAGAAAACCCTAGTGCCCTGGCGGCGCCCGATCGTTGCAACCTTAACCGATCCCAAAAGACCCGCAGCCGCTCCGAGAATCACGACGAGCCATTAGTAGTCGACACCTAGGGTTAACAGTGCACCCCTGCCCCTATCCTGTCTATAAATAGGGGCAGTGAGCTCATTTTTTGTATCGATTTTTCCCCATAAACACTACAATGTCACGCTGTCGATTTTTCGCCTAAATTAGATATCGCTTTGCATCCTTTGTTCTCTTTTCCGTGTTTAATTATTAGCATTCTTGGGATTCAACCTTGTTTACGTTATTGTAGCTTGTTATCATCTGACAGAGTTCCAAGGGCTCTTATTTCTTAATATTCAAACCTCAACAATTATTGTAGTAGCTAACAATATTGACAAAATCTCGTACTCTCTAATGGTGTTCTATTTTATATTTAATTATCTTATATCCTCAATTTAGTTATTATTTTTACAAAAATAAAACCTAAGTATGATATAATATAGGAAAAACTATTAAATGTGCCCAATGTATCGTTTAACTCTTAAAAACATTACAAAGTATTTTTATCAATTAAATAAGAATCACTTAAATTAAAAAAAATTAGATTAACAACACAAATGAAACTGTTGTCTTTTCGAAAATAGACAACACGTAAACAACAACAGCAAAGTAAAACTGTTGTCTTTTCTATAATAGACAACACGTAAACAACAACAGTGATGCAAAATTGTTGTCTTTTTTATAATAGACAACACGTAAACAACAACACTAGTGTAAAACTGTTGTCTTTTCGATAATAGACAACACGCAAACACCAACAGTAGTGTAAAACTGTTGTCTTTTCGATAATAGACAACAAGTAAACAACAACACTAGTATAAAACTGTAGTCTTTTAGCTTATTTTTTAGCGACTATTGTCTTTTCGATAATAGACAACACGTAAACAACAACACTAGTGTAGAACTGTTGTCTTTTAGCATTTTTTTCTACTAAAAGACAACACTTTTATTTATAACAACACATTTTTAATCCACGGCAAAACTTTTCAATGAAAAATGTTCACTTTTTAGCGTTATTGTTCAATATTTTTGTTGTATTCTCTGTAATTCTTTACGCCCGATAACCAGGAGATGAAATCTGAGACTGTCAAGATAGACAGACATTGCAGCTGAATCACGAACTCATATCATTGAAAGTTTAACATCTTCCATTCATAAAAAGTTATTTGAGTTGTCTGCAGACCTTTTGAATCCGGATGCAGTATGTACCTTTAAAATACATATAGATCTGTCTGTGAACAAGTGGTTGAGGGATTAAATGAGTATATAAAGTAGAAGAAAGATAAATGAAAAGAATGGAACGGTTGGTTGATGAAGTAGAACCCACCCAAGGCCAAGGGTGTTTGATCAATTGGCTAGCTCAGCTCGTGAGTTATGATGAAACATAAAATAATAAATGGAGAAAGAAGAAAACGAGTAATTAAGGACAAATAGATGTGCAGTGAACAATAAATAAATAAATGAGGTTGAAGGGAAAGTCATGTTCACCATAATAAATGCTCAAGAGCTGTAGGTTGCACAACAATTCGTTGGAAAATGCGTAAATGGATAATTATATTAATTTATCCCACACTATTATAATTTATGAAATACTATCCCACTCTTTTAATTTTATATAATTCTATTCTATATTACTTTTTATTATATAATTTCATCCCAATTTGCCACATCGTATATAAGTTGCCATATCATTCTTCCACATAAGCTTTTAGGGCTGACGAGGTGGCATTAAATTTTAATTTTTTTGTAATTTATATTTTTAATAAAAAACAAAATTTATTTTTGGTAGTTAGTTTTTTTAATTTAAATTGTTTTTTTTATTTTTTTATTTAGGAAATCAAAAAATTTATGAAACTAAATACATTTTAAACTTAAAAGCAATTGTTAAATTTATCATTTATTAATTATTATTATTATCAAATCTATTTTTAATCATTGTTTAGCAACATAATTGAATTACAATAATCATAAATCTTACATATAAATTATAAAATAAATTTAAAATATAATATTGATAATATTTAAATAATGACTATTATATAATAGTAATTATTATAAAATATTTTTTTAAAATTAAAATGTTATTCCCGCATGATCATCACCGTAACCTGATGTTGAACCAAGACTAACTAATTTGGATTGTGTTATTAGCGACACTTGTCGAAATAATCAATTTAATTAAAAACAAATGATTTTTTATAATAATTTCTAATGATAAATCTTAAGACAGAGAGAAAATAATTATTTTAATAATTATGATTATATAATATCATTATTTTAATTATAATTAAAATAAATATTTAAAATTTATTTTATTCTTTATATATAAAATTTATGATTATTGCAATTCATTTATGTTACTAAATATTGATTAAAAATTAGTTTTATAATAATAATTAATAAATTTAATAATTGTTTTTAAGTTAAAAATATGTTTGGTTTCATCAGCTTTTCCTAAATAAGGAAAATAAAAGATCAATTTATATAAAAAAACTAACTTAAAAAATAAATTAGTTTTTATTAAAAATATCAATTAAAAATAAAATTAATGACACCACATCTGTCCACATCAGCTCTAATAGCTTATGTGAAAGAATGATATGGCAACTAATATATTATGTGGCAAATTGGGATGAAATTACATAATAAAAAATAATGTAAGATAGAATTCCATAAAATTGAAAGAGTGAGATAAAATTCCATAAATTGGAATAGTGTGGGATAATTTAACATCATTAATGGTAATGGTTTCATAGAAAGAAATGAGAACCTTACAGTGCACAATAAATAAATAAATGAGGTTGAAGGGAAAAGTCAGATCAGATGTTCCAACATAATAAATGCTCAAGGAGTTGGACGATGCCAACAATTCCTCGAAAAATGCGTACGGAAGGACAAATGTATGGGTTGAAGTATTACACGTACTAGAAACATGAGAATATACTATCATATAATTAAGGTCCCATTTCCTTATAGGGAGAGAAATGAGAACTTTACTGTGCACAATAAATAAATAAATGAGGTTGAAGGGAAAGTCATATCAGATGTCCCACAATAATAAATGCTCAAGGAGTTGGACGTTGCACAACAATTCATCGGAAAACGTGTAATTAAGAAAGGACAAATGTGTGGGTTAAAGTATCCCACGTACTGGAGACCTGAGAGTATACAATCATATAATGGTGAACGTCCTCTTTCTTTACAAGTCGGTTTTATAGGGAGAGAAATTAGAACTTTGCAATGCACAATAAATAAATGAGGTTGACGGGAAAGTCAGATCAGATGTCCCACCATAATAAATGCTCGGGGAGTTGGACGTTGCACAATAATTCGTCGGAAAATGCTTAAGGAATGACAAATGTGTGAGTTAAAGTATCCCACGTATTGGAGACCGAAGAGTATACTATCATGCAATGGTCAAGGTTCCCTTTCTTTACAAACCGGTTTTATAGGGAGAGAAATGAGAACTATACAGTACAAAATAAATAAATAAATGAGGTTGAAGGGAAAGCCAGATCAGATGTCCCACCATAATAAATGCTCAAAGAGCTGGACATTGCGCAACAATTCATCGGAAAACACGTAAGGAAGGACAAATGTGTGAGTTAAATTATTCAACGTACTGGAGACCTGAGAGTATACTATCATATATAATGGTGAAGGTCCTCTTTCCTAATAAATCGGTTTTATAGGGTTCAAAAATGAGAACTTTACACTGTATAATAAATACTCCCTCTGTCCCATTGAAGTAGTCCCATTTTTCTTTTTTGTTTGTCCCATAGATTAGTCTCACTTTCCTAAAATAGCAAATTTTTCCACACTCACCAATAAAATATTAATTCCACTACACTCACAACTCTTAATTCTCGTGCCGAAAAAATTTGGGACTACTTCACCGGGACGGAGGGAGTAAATAAATGAGGTTGAAGGGAAATTCAGATCAGATGTCCCACCATAATAAATGCTCAAGAAGTTGGGCGTTGCACAACAATTCTTCAAAAAATGCATAAGGACGGACAAATGTGTGGGTTAAAGTATCCCACGTACTAGAAACATGAGAGTATACTATCATATAATGATGAAGGTCTCTTTTCCTTACAAGTCGATTTTATAAAGAAAAAAATTAATAAAAACTTTACTGTGCACAATAAATAAATAAATGAGGTTGAAGGAAAAGTCGGATCACATGTCCCACCATAATAAATGCTCAAGGATTTAGACGTTGCACAACAATTCGTTTAGGGTTTAATTAATTATATGTTTTGCTTTGATTACCGAACTGAAACTATCTGATCTGAAATAAAATTATTCGAACAATTATTTCGTTGGGTTTTGCATGCACACCCTACAAAGAATAATGATTTGCAACTACTTTTCAAGTATAAAAATTCAAAGCATTTTCAAAATAATTAAAAGGAATTTTTTTAGTAGGAAAAAATCATGACTTACAGTCATTCAAAAGTATCAATAATAATAAACATTAAGTAGGGTTGTACATGAATAAAATTGGTTTGTGGGCTCATCGAATTTTGATTTAATAAAAGTTTGTTCGAGCTCCTTTATTAAACGAAACAAACTTGACCTCTATAGTATTCAACTCGTGAGCAAACGCAAAAATTAGTAAAAAAATATAAATAATTATTTTTATAAAATTAATATTTCATGATTTAAGAGTAATAAAAATGATAAATCTTTCTAGTTTTAATAAAATATTGTATTTGAGCATAAATATGATATTAATTTTTGAATAAATAACTTTTTCTTTCAAAATAATTATGAATATTTTAAATATATACATTCTAAATTTAGAAAGTTCATTTAAGCTCGATTAAATTTGTGAACTTTAAAGTGTTCAATAAAAAAATTTGAAGCTCGACTCGATACTAAACGAGTTAAACTTAAGCACGCCACTACTCCACTCAGGTCGATTACAACCCTACTTTCAAGGCATTAAACAATTTCACCTAACCTTCAAAGCATAATATATTCCAACTACTTTCAAATATTGAGTATCCTGATAAGAGCTCCTATTAAGAGTTTATAATCAATCGCATAATATAATTTTATATTTTTAATAGTTAGAATATATTAAATGAAAGAAACTTTTAAGAATAATAGTTTTACCAATTCTCCTTTCAAAGGCAGCACATCAATATTATTTTTTTTTATTTCAATCTTATTTTATTTAATAATTTATTATACTATATCACATCAACCTTAATTTCACTTTTTATTTTATATTATTAATTTATTTACCAATTTATTATATTAGTATAAAACATATATATACAAGAAATAGATATAACAAAATTATATTTATCATTTTTTAAGACATTATATCTTCACTAATTTGACATTATATCTTCACTAATTTATTAGTTTTAAATAATGGAAGTATAATTTTGTGTGGGCTGATTTTTTAAACGGAACTCCAATTTTTTTTAGATTTTATGTTTGATCTATTTTATCATTATTTATTAAACATATATATATTTAAATGTACAATATAGAAAATAATGTATGTTATGATGTACTAATATATAATATTGATAAATAAAAATTAAACCTATTATAATATATATTGTGATCTATTACAATATCGATGAATAATGTAATATTATAATATACTAATAAAAACTAAACATATTTTGAAAACCCCTCTTCAAAATACTCAATTAGTATTTAACGAGTTTTATAAATTTGATATTTTATGAACAATACATGAATTTAATAACATTGTAATACTCAACTAAAAAAACATGGGCAAAAACTTGTGGGAGCATTGAAAAAAGAAAATGAAATTAGAAGAGTTCCAGCTGGCATTGGTCATTATAATATCTGAGCAACTTCCAGCAGTTCATCCCCTTTTCATGGTAGCTGCTTGAGCTATGTGAGTGATTTTTTCTTAATTTGATGTTCATGTTTCAGCCACATTTTCTGGGCTCATTTTGTTTGTTTTTTTTATTATTTCTGCGCTTTTAGACAATAGGTGCAACACTGAAGTATCTGGAATGGTGGTTTTTAGACTAGAGTTAATGGTAAACTTAATTCTTTCCAAAACAATATGCATTCTTTCTCTATTTTCAATTATGGGTTGTGCGTTGATTCGAGTGCATAGTCTTAGTTTTTGGAATAGAAATTGTCCATGAAGCCTTTACTTTACTTTGTGGGAGTCTTGTTGTGTAAGAAATGGAGATTGTTTTCCATTTATCATTTGAGAGAGGGATCCATGGCAGTCTTGATTGTTTTGATAAGTAAAAGATTTTAACCTTATAAATGCTGCCTACATCTCTACCTCTTCCTGTTGGATAATTGAACGAATTGATTGTAGCTATTCCCCTTAGAGACTTTATGAATTATGATCTCAAGCGTGTTATCTTCTCGCTGCAATATTTGCATTCGTATATGTAGAATTTCATTTATTTTTCATAATGCTAAGATTGCGAGCTTTCAGTTATGTTCAATGTGAAAACTTCTTTCTTGGGATAGCATGCAGTGAAAACTGATACAAAAAGGTAACTCATTTAAAAACTAAGTATAACATACCAAAAATATGGAAGAAAACAAAACGAGACACCAAAATGCTCTGTACACTAACGATTTCTGACGCTTTGATTGTATTCTCTGTAATTCTTTAGGTCTCATAACCAGGAGATGAAATCTGAGGATGTCAAGATAGACATTAAAGCTGAATCACCAACTCATATCATTGGAAGTTTAACATCTTCCATCGATGAAAAGTTAATTAAGTTGTCTGCAGGCCCTTTGAATCCGGATGCAGTATGTATCTTTAAAGTTTCCGAGAAGCTCAGGAAAGCAAATGAAGCAGCTTATACTCCTCGATTAGTGTCGATTGGCCCACTTCATCATGATCTAGGCCACCTTCAAAGCATGGAGGCCTACAAATTGAAATTCGTGAATAATTTCATGAGCAGAATTAGACTTGGCCTAAATGACTTAGTCAAGTTTGCAGTAGAGAATGAAAGTTTTGTTCGTGGATGTTATGAGGGTACAATTAAGCTTTCCACGAAGCAACTTACTGAAGTGATTTTATTGGATGGAATATTCATTGTTGAGCTTTTTCTGGAGAACCATTTATTTCAGCTAAGGGATAGAAATGAGATCATATTTGAAAATCGCTGGATGCTCAATGATCTGTTGCATGACTTGTTGTTGCTAGAGAATCTATTACCTATGAAGATAATGGAGGGCCTGTTGGATTTTGTGGATTATTCTTTCTTAAATCAAGGCATCAAACTCACCATCTATGATCTTGCTCATAAGTTCTTCAAGGATGTTGGTAATACACAGAAAATAACTTTGAATGAGGATTGCTGCAAGGCTAGGCATTTTGTCGAGTTTCTGCTGTTTCTTCACGTTCCGCCAAAATTAAGTGAAAAACCAAAATATTATACTCGCAGTGCAACAGAGCTACACCAAGCCGGAGACAAGTTCAAAAGTGGAGAAGGAAATTGCTTCTTTGATATTATAACATTAAGAGAGAAACCAAAATCTGCAGCTAGAAAGTTTGATGATACTCGCAGTGCAACAGAGCTACACCAAGCCGGAGTCAAGTTCAAAAGTGGAGGAGATTGCTTCTTTGAGGTTACATTTAAGAATGGTGTGTTGACTATCCCGAAGCTGACTGTCAATGATATGACCGAGACCTTCTTCCGGAATCTTATAGCCTACGAACAATGCGGGTACCGTGGGTACTATTCCGAATATATTACAAGTTATGTCATACTCATGGATGGGTTTATAGACACTCGCCATGACGTTGATTTACTTGTTGCTAGTAGCATTATCAAGAATGAATTTCGTGATAGTGAACCGGTAGCCCACCTATTTAACAATCTTTACAAAGAAGTTGTGACTGAAGCAAACATCTTCTACTTTTATAAGCTCCATGAAGACTTGAATGCCTACAGCAGGGATATACTTCACAAGATGAATGCCCGTTGTTTCAATTGGAGGGTGATGCTGAGACGCAATTATTTCAGTAACCCATGGTCCTGCTTGTCTCTTTTTGCCGCAGTCCTGCTGCTCGTTCTTACAATAATACAGACATTCTGTTCAGTGACCCAGGTGTGTTTTTTCATTCTTTTCAGTTATTGTTTAATGCTTGTACGTAGTTGTGTTTTTTCACTTCACAAATTTAGAACCTACTACTAAGATCTTCTCTTGAAACATGTTGTATATATCTCTTACTCTTCCTCATGCACCATGCATGCTCTACATGTCTGTTCAGTTCTTGGTATACACCGCATGTTCTAGACGAATCATATCGAGAAGCTTAATCAGTGGTCGGAATTAAACTCGATTCTCGGTGTACAATGGTGCATGTGAGACACTCATTGGTGAAACAATTTGGGTGTAATGGGATAAAAATTGTGTTTTTACTTATTTGAGATTGACTATGGTTAGTATGAGTAAGAGGGTTGGAGCATGTCATGCTTTTCAAAACATCTATGAATGATCATGCAAGATCTCTAGTAAAATCTGCAATTAATATTGATGTTATATGTATCCTTTTTTTTAATTTGTTACTTCAAAATAAATGTTTTTTGAGCTCTAATATCATATTCTTTTTGTTTAGGTTGCATGGGTATGAAACAGTGTGGCAGATGTATTATCTCAAGGATATCTTGGTGGCTTAATTACAGCTTGTTATATATACCAATGGTAGGCTGTATTCCTTCTATTTATAGATCTTGTGTTCATTTTCTAGCTTGAAGGCAAGCAGTATTTATTAATTGACTACTTTTATTTGTATGTCTGTTGGATGTAAAAATGTTGACACTTATTAATAAGATGTATATTGTGTGCATGCAATTCGTGTGTAGCATTCACGACTTAAGATCACCGATCTCGGAGCACAATGGTTTAATGTTTTGATTATGATCATCTTATGGTTAAAATAATGAAAGGGATACCCTAAATAAAATTTATATATTGTTTTGTATCATCCAAGTCAAATTCCTTATTCATACAAAGATGACTAATCTATTATAGATAGTACATTAAAGGAGAATTGTCGATTCAGGACCCAAAAGATAGTCGAAAGATGATTTGTCAATCCAGGACCCGAAAGATCAAGCAATTCTCAATCCAGGACCTGACATATATTGAGGTCCTGGATTGAGAATTGTATGGTCTTTCGGGTCCTGAATTGATAATTTTTGTGGTCTTTCGGGTCCTTAATTGAGAATTAATCTTTCGGGTCCTAAATCGATAATTAAACTATCTTTCGGAAACCCCTGGATCAAATTAATCAAAGGTCATATAATTATTACCCTATTTAAATATATTCTATATCATGAATATTCTAACAATTAGCAAGTTTTCTATGGTGTGATTTTTCATAAGAAGATATGGACATTGATGATGATGAACACTAGATGTTGAAGTGTAACAATGATATTCAAATGAATGTTCAAGAACAATAGGAGAAGATGAGAGATTTTCATATTCCTTATAAAATATCTACCATTTTAAAATTGTAAGTAGAATAATAAAATGCGTTTTTAATTTAGAATGCTACATGTGAGGCAATATTTTAATTTAATTTGATTTGTGAGTGGAAGACATCAAAATAATAACATCAATATCACTCCACAATAGATTTTGGGTGATTCTAAACATAGCCCCACTTTTTCTCAACATAGCCACTTTATTTTTAAAAAATAAAATAATAATAAAAATTTCCTAATTCACCCTTACTTCCTTAATTTTAAACCCTTCACTAAAAATAAATGCGGTGAATACAGTCCCCTATTATTTTCATTCTTTTGAAAGCATATTCACCCCCCCTTTTTTTTAATCGCCAGCACTCATTCAATGCTATAAATCACAACAAAGACAAAAACAAGTAAGCAATGAATTAATTTTTAGCTTATTCAATGGCCTGGGCAAATAGATCACACAATCTACGCCTGACAATGACATAGAATAGGAACTTCACTGTAGTAGCGGCAGTTCTGTTGTGCTGGGTGGTATCCGAGAGGGAGCAATATATGTCACAAGTTATGATCAGAACAGATTACAACATCAGAATTTCGACGACATTGATGATTGTCTTGAAGTTGAGTCCGCGTCAATGATTAAATTGTTCCGACCTCCGATATCAGTGACTATTGCGTACAATATAAAATTTTCAGTAATGATGTATAGATGGCACGCGAAGACATCGCCGGCGATGTTGAGTATCGGATGTTATCTTATCTCTTTGTTATACAATCATTGGGAGCAGTTCATATGCAAATGTAATCGTGAAGTTAAATGTGTCGCGGCTGCGATTGACACTGTTTTTTCCATTGAATTTTTTTTTATTGATGTTGGGGTTAATCACCTGTCAGTTTTTGAAGAGTTAAACCATTAAAACATGTGTGTATGTCATAAGCTTTCTTTTGAAAAGCAAAATAATGTGCCAACAGACTATTGTCGGTGATTGCGGCTTCGATATTTAGCCGTTCAATTAATAAAATGGAACGATTATAATGAAAAATGAATGGGGCTATGTTTAGAATACACTTTTAAAACTACTTAATATCTTAAATGAGCTTATGAGGATAAAATAGTAAACTTATGTAATTAATTTTTATTTTTTTTAAAATAGGAGGCTGCATTGAGAAAAATTGTGGCTACATTTAGAATTACCCTAGATTTTTCGAAAAATCAAATCGGTTTAACAATAGAAAAAGATATGCATAAACAAAGGCAAAAACTTCTATGGCATCAATTTGTAGTTTTTACTTAATTTGTAAGCCAACTCATATTATAAAATATATAATTCTTTCAAAGAAAATTGAAAACACTACTATTACAAAATTCTTGGGCTAGGCAATTTCCCATAATGCCACAAGCCAAAGCAACTTGAATCAATTCTCTCAGCCTGAACTTGCTCTTGCTGGTTCAAGAAATATTAAGAAAGCTCATTGGAGATGAAAATTATAGTGGGCCGAGATTAATTAATTTAATAATGATATCTGGGCCTAATTAAATATTATGAGCGAATTCTAATATTATATAGGTATGATTTTCAAGATTTGTTAAGTTAGTTGAAAAAATATTGAAAGATAAGATTAGATAGTTTGTACTTTGTTTTTAGGATTTTGGATAGATTTAGATTTGTTTTTAATTTCCTAGTTGATTTAGATTTCGAATTTTGTTGCCTTATCATGGACGAATTTATGGAGTTTTCAGTTCAATAAAATAGTGAGTTATTTCTTCAGTTCTGAAAGTTCGTGATTTTTTGTAATTATCTTAAAATTTAAAATTGATTTATCAATCGGACTTTTACATTCAGTAGTGTTGAGACGAGTAGCTTGTTGTGTCATAGTGATTCGTTTCGTCCTTGCCTGCAGTTATCTAAGAATCGACTACAAAGATGTTGAATTTTCACTCTTTATTCATTTTAGCTTCCGTGTTGTGTCGTTTCTATATCATGTCAACTTTGTTTCCGACCTATGATTCTCATCACATAGCGAGCATCGTATCATTCCATACCCATAAAAAAATTTGATATAGAAAATGTCTCTCGTGGGGATCATCTTATAAATGAGACGTATTATAAATTGATAAATTCTCACTATAAGATATAAGAATAGATCAGCTAAGCATAAAATTGGTTGATTATTTTTATGACAAAACATAAAATTAAATTAATCGATTAAATGGATACAAATTGGTCAAGTTTCACTACTAAAAGGCTTATTCGTATAAAAATTGATAAATTATTCGAATATTAAGATAAAAACCGATCAATTAAATCATTTTCACAAAATAAAATTTACGAGACCTTGCTGTACCAAATTTTGCAATCTACTTAAACCGGATTTCAACTTTAGTGGTTATACTCGAGCCCAATTTCTTAATCTTAGAAATTAAAAAAGAAAGTACAAAATTTAAGATATTGTTTTTGTGATATGTCTTTATATTTTATGATGATTTAAATTATTTTGTTGTATATTTTTATATTTTTTACCCCTAAAAATTTTCATTTTTTGTCTGTCCCATAGAATAGTTCCATTTTCTTAAAATGACAAACTTTTTCACACTCACCAATAAAATATTAATTCCACTACACTCACAACCCTTAATTCTCGTGCCGAAAAAAAATGGGACTACTTCTCCGAAATGGAGGGAGTAATACTCAATTTAAAAAACATAGGTGAAAACTTGTGGGAGCAGTTTTATAGGTCATGTTTTGCAAGCTTTTTTAATTATACTTGAAGGATTTGTACGTGACCGGTTGTTAAAATTAAAGTTTATCTTAAATAAGAATAAATTTCTGCAATTGGATTGATAATTTCCACGGTTGAGATTAAAATTATTAATGATTAAAAAATTAAGTAAAATTTTCATTTGTGATTAATTATTGTATAAATCATGCTCGAGCAATTAATCATGATTTATAAAATAACTAAGTATGAAATTTTGGGGAAAAAATAATTTTAACCATTGATTTTTTTTTATTAATGATGTAGATTTATTTATATTTAACACAAACTAACTTTTGGCATACACTCACTTTGTACACATATACTACTTATTTATTTATCATGTGTTGTTTAATGTGTTAACAATTCTTCTTTAATTTAAAATTTATACACAATATATGAAAATGAAACCAAGTACTTCCTCTATCCCAATTTATTAATCCCAAAATAAAATGACATAATAATCAATATTTGTGAGTGTAGTAAAATTTATAATTTAATGATGAGTGTGAAAAAGTTTGTTATTTTAATAAACAAGATTAATAAATAGAACAAATAAAAAAGACAAATGATACTAATGAAATGAGACAAAGAGTAAGTATAATTTATTGACTAAACATACCCGATTTATGAAGAAAACAAGTATGGAAAAAGATTTCATCTCGCGGTAAATCGCTTTTAACTTTTTGTGAAAAAGAAAATGAAATTAGAAGAGACGGTGCGTTCCAGCTGGTGTTACTACAGTTACAGTATGCTATCCGAGAACTCAGCAGTTCATCCCCTTTCCAAGGTAGCTGCTTGAGGTATGTGATTTTTTCTTAATTTTATGTTATTGTTTCATCATTTTCTGGGCTCATTTTGTTTTTTTTTGTTTTTTGTTTTTTTTTTTTTTTTTGCCGTGCTTTCAGACAATAGGTGCAACATTCAAGTATCTAGAATGGTGATTTTTTGTCTAGACGTTCAATTCTTTCCGAAACAATATGCGAATTTCTAGGTCTATTCTGAAATATGATATTTGCATTCTTTCTCTATTTTCAATTATGGGCTGTGCCGGTGCGTTGATTCGAGTGTATAGTCTTGGTTTTGATAGATTTGAGTGTGTTGCGAGTAGAATTGTACATTAAGCCCTTATTTTACTTCGTGGGACAGCTGCCGCTGGCGAATCCTGGCTACAACAATGCTCCATTCAAATTTACAGAATACTCAAATGCATGCATGCTTGTGTATATACGAGTGAGTGAAAGGATATGGCAGAACATCGTCGGGTAATTTAAACATTGCTCCAGAATTGTTTTGCCTTTGTCTTTAATTGAAATATAGTTTTGTCATGAATCATCACCTGTCTAATCATTCAGACAAGACTGAGAAAAGAACAAGAAAAAAACCAAGACAAGAGAAGATACAAAGCACAAACCCCTTTTTATACTATTATCAAGGTTATTGTTGCCATTCTGCATTCCCGTGCAAAGTTGGTTCATGTTATTTTGATAAATGGATTGGTGAAGCCATTTGTTAATATTTTCAGGTTGCTCGAGATGAGGATTTGAGGGAACAGATTGGGAAAGATATATATTTTGATCTTGTAGATCATGATAAAGTCCGCAGCTTCCTTATCCAGAGCCAGATGGCTTTTAAGCTCTTCAAGGTATCTTGTTTCGTTATTCTGCTATTTCGACAAGGGAAATTGTACAAAGCTAGCCTTAATAATACTACTGCACTTCCATTATTGAGAGTTCACCCTTTCAATAGAAGTTGCTAGATATGTTGTTGCTTGCTTGGTAAGTAAAAATTGTTTCAGTAGTGTTTAAAAAAACCCACTATGTTTCCGTGCATACATGATATAGTATAATTCTTATGGATCTGTGTCATGACATGGTTCATAGGTGGAAACTGCCATTGCTGATGATAAATGTAGCTAGTCAATGACAGATCCTTTTGGAGTTATGTGGCTAAAGACTGCATTTGCCTATGGAAGTCCACATTGAAATTTTCGGGATCAAGAGTTCCATACATGCTATTATCATCTTTGCTCTTGCCGTTCACTATAAAACGAACTGGGAAGAAAACTAAGTAAATGAGATTTAGTGTCTATGGCTGTTTGTGCATGTGTTTGTTGGTCTGCTGCTGTTATTTATTCTCGCATTTATATTTCATTAACTTGCTTTTATTTTGTTAGTTTTGTTCTTGCCGTGTAAGAACTTAAGGCATCTACTTTTTTATATTTTTGTGTTTTCAGTAATATGGTGGTTAATCTGTGGTTTTTATGAAGCAAGAAGTTGCCCAGGAATTTGGTGTTCCAGTTCAATTTCAGCGCTTCTGGTTATGGGCCAAAAGGAAGAACCATACTTATCGTCCGAACCGACCATTGACACTGCAAGAGGAAGCTCAAACTGTAAATGCTTCCTTCCAGTAGGTTTAAGTAATGGGGAATAATGTTTTTTCTGAGGATTCTTAGTTACCTTGCCTGTCGGGTATTGCTTTAAATATATTTTGGAAGTATGGTATGAAATGCCCTCTATACTGGTAAAACTCAAAAACTCACCTTAACTCAAAATAATTATGACAATTATAGTTTATAGACACCTTTTAGCGTAACGACCCATTATTTTGTTAATTGTATTTATATAATTTTTTTGGTGATAAGAAACTAAGAGTGCACAATGTTTGTCTTACAGTTGTTGTTGTTGTATATTACTCCCTCTTCTAATTGCATTTCAATTTTAATTGGTAGATTTTAGTCCCAGTTTCTTTGTGACACGATTCATTGTTTATAATATCTGCAGAGATTCAGATTACACACTTTATTTTAACTTTTACGCGCAATATAGTTAGCTGATTTGGTTTTGTTTGTTGAGCCTTTTGCCGAAACCTAATTTAATTATCACTATGAGAAAGTTCTTTTTTGGCCTTCTCATTTCATCTTATCATACTTTTTTAGTTCTTTAGAGTTTTACCCTCCCTAATTTTGCTCTGCAGGTTGGAGCATTGGTGGAAGTATCCAATAAGGCTGACGATGCAGAGCTGAAATTGTTTCTGGAAGTAGAGTTTGGACTGGTATCTCTATAATAATTTATAACTTGCATTATTATGTTGCTTATCGTAGAAGTGATATTTCTGGATTTTCTCACCCCTGCTTCAACTCAATTTTTGCTGAATGTATAGGATTTATGTCCTGTTCCTCCTCCAGAAAAAAAAATGGAAGACATACTCCTTTTCTTTAAGTGTTATGATCCCGAGAAAGAAGAGCTTCGGTACTTCTTTTTGCATTGTATTATCTGTGTCTTTTTCTCTTATTTTCAATCGGCTGCTATTGTACACATGAGATATTCACAGATATGTTGGGAGGCTTCTTGTCAAGAGCACTGGAAAGCCCATTAAAATCTTATCAAAACTCAATGAAATGGCTGGATTTGCACCTGATGAAGAAATTGAACTTTTTAAGGTTAGTCTGCCACAGAATTACAGCACATTTAGAATAAAAAAGATTACATCCTTTGACACTCATTATTTTGCGTTACTAATTCTACAGGAGATAAAATTTGAGCCATCTGTTATGTGTGAATGCCTTGATAAACGGGCTTCATACCTGTTCAGTCAGGTTCACTATTTTTATGATTATTCATTTTTCCCCACATTATTATGTAATTATTCCAACCCCCCTCTCCCTTTGTTGCTCCCTAGATCAAAGATGGGAGTATTGTCTGGTTCCAGAAACGAACTCCTGATAAATGCAAGGAGCAAATTCGTTTCCCTGATGTTCCTTCATATTTGGAGTATGTGAAAAATCGTCAGGTCAGTTCTTTTTTTCCTGCAGATAGTGCAACCAAGACTTAGGCTCCAGGTTGTTAAAAGTACATATTCTGAGCTTTTGCGGTCAATGAGCAATATTATTGTATTCCATAGTTAGGTTCTTTTCTGGTTATTAAGAGCTTCCCCGAACTTCTCTGTTATCTGTTTGGATATGGAGACCCACTTCTTTTAATAATTTATTTTTCTTATACAGGTTGTGCATTTTCGAGCCTTGGAAATGCCCAAGGAAGACGAATTTTGCCTAGAATTGTGAGTACTATCATATTCCAGCACAAAGATTTTGAGGATTACGACTTCCATGCACCATTTCATTTAATTTCTCTATTTTCTGAGAATTTGTCTGTGAACATGTCTGGCATGAACCTACAGAGCAAAGAGTCACACATATGATGATGTTGTGGAAAGAGTCGCCCAACAGCTTGGCTTGGATGATCCATCAAAACTTAGGCTTACTTCTTTCAATTTACTTTGTCAACAACCAATGCCCAATTTCATAGAATACAGATCAGTTAATTTGATGGGCATGCTTTTAAACATGGGCATGCTTTTAGACTGCAAGGTATTGCGACAAAGATGAAGTATTCATGATCATTTGTTTATGTTTTACTTTTCAATTTCAAGAAAAAAAGAAAGAGTGGTATTTATGTAACTGGTTGATGATATATATATATATATATATTCTCCCTTTTCAGATCAAATATATTCTTTGTTATGAAGTACTGGACATTCCTCTTCCAGAGATGCAATGTCTTAAAACGCTGAGAGTCGCCTTCCTTCATGCTAAGAAGGATGAGGTGCTGATACTGTCAGTTAACCTTTGATTATGATTATTAACTCAAGATTTACTATATCATTATTCGAAGCATGTGTTTCCTCTCAGGTTGTGATCCTCAATCATAGATTGCCAAAGCAAACTACTGTTGGGGATTATCTCAATGAGATCAAAGCAGAGGTTAGCCTATTGCTCCATTCATCTTCTATTACTAGGCCCTAGCCATAGACTTTGAATTGAGCTCATTGCTTCTTCATTAGTTGTACTAATGAGAATGAAGGATAAACTGGTAGTTGAACTTCATTGAAATGATTCATTCTTTGAATCTTTTTCTTGGATTATTCTTTTATTTTTTACTGTTTCAGAGAATTTCCTTGTGATTCATCGATAGAGATGTAAATTAGAAAATAAAGGTGCATAATTAACATTTCACATCTTTTGCTCCTTAACAGGTTGAATTATCTCATTCAAATGCTGAGCTTAGGTTGCTTGCAGTTTTCCACCACACGATTTCCAAGGTATTGGACATCTTGATTCTTGATGTGTAAGAAAAATTTAAATTTCGGAAGCAGTCCTGCCCTAAGATTTCATAAGTAGTTTTTTTTCCCTCTGGTTGCACAGTATTGATGTTGGTTGTAATTAGACTCAAAATAACTATAGTAACTAATCTGATCCCTGACTGGCGAATTGTTGCTCGACTGCATGGCATGAAGTTTATGCACTATGCCAATAATTTCAAGCATCATCTGATCACTGACTGGTGCATTGAATCTTAACTTTTGTTCACCATGGATAATCTTAATGTATCTTCTTAAGTTTGCAGATTTTTCCTATTCATGAGAAAATTGAGAAAATAGACCAGCATGGGACTTTGCGTGCTGAGGAGGTTAATTCTCTGATTGAAGTCATTCTCATTCCTGTGATTCATATGCACAGTTTTATACACTGCCCTTTTAGTTCTCTTAAATTTTAAGCATATATTTATATGGTTTTGTTTTATCTTAGATTCCAGAAGAAGAAAAAATTCTTGGGCCCAACGATCGTTTGATTCAGGTTTACCATTTCACAAAGTTGATTGCCGAGAATCAAATGGTAATAAAGCATCCTGTGCCAGTGCATAATTTCGGGGAGCCATTTTTTTTTGTCATTCATGAAGGTGAAGCATTAGCTGATGTTAAACTCCGTATTCAAAAGAAACTGCAGGTTCCAGATGAAGAGTTCTCTAAGGTATGTGGCACTACTGCTACGACTTATGAGTGTTTATGCTTTCCTTCCCATTGCCTCCGTAAATTCTGATAATTTTATTATCTGGAAAAATGCAGTGGAAGTTTGCCTCCGTGACATTTGGACATCCAGAGTATCTTAACGACTCTGACATTGTCTCCAGCCGTTTTCAGGTCCTTGGCTTTCCTACTTCTCTTCCTGAGTATTGTGATAGTTAAGTAGAGATAATCATAGTCTCCGAAATCCCCATTATGACTGAGGAAGTTGTCGCCATCTCTTTTCCAGGAAATAAATGCTTATAAGGCTTTTCATCATTACTTGGGGCTAGACCATTCTGGTACTACTCCTAATAGAGCATATACTGTGAACCAGGTGAATCATCTGACTGCTTTTATGTTTTGTTTTTCTACTTACTTCGGACGATGTGTTGTGTGGTAGAGAAATTACGTTCTGTCTTGTTTTACATTAAAGATTCGTGTAATCAGCAAAGATTATGCATTAATTCCTTTTTTTCAAGAATGATTTGAACCGAGGTCCAACTATTCATGAACTTTTCTGAAACTCGTTTCATCTCTCTGAATGTCTCTAAACCGCCACACATTTGAGAAGCCGGCTGAGGAAGGTCCAGCTGTTCAAACAGCTGAGGAAGAGCTCCCTCCTCCCCCAGCCGAGCGAGCAGCAGCTGAAAAAGAGCTCCCACTTACTAGTCTAGTTGATACTAATATATCACTTGATGAGGAGATGGTGGTTGAGGCACCTCCCACGTGCTCAGACGCGGTAAGTCTTCCTGCTGGAGCTTTTGATCTGAACTTAGGTCTGCCTGAAGAAGAAATTGAAGAATCCGAGGCAGCTCCAGCTCCGCCAGTCCAACAAGTCTCCTCGGTGGCCACAACTGACACCTCCCCATCTACACAATTGCCACCTTGGATGGCTGCAGCTCCGGTGTCTGCAATCCCTCGGACTTCTCAACCTTCACAGACAAGGACCGAGCCTTCTCTATCGATGTTACTTTTTCCAGATGCATCTAATCCTAGCCTAGATCTTGCTCTAACCTCAAGTGTGGCTCCAAAGGCAGTAGCACCCATCCCCTCCGCTCCAGCCTCCTCAAGCCATGACCCGATGATGATGATGATGGTTCAAGCTGTAACTCACCTATCTTCCGGGATGGTCGCAATGCAGCAAAACATCTCCTCCGGAATGGCAGCTATGCAACAGTGCATCTCAACCCTTGCTGATATTGTCAAAAAGGGGGAAGAGCGCCGCGCTGAAGAAGAGGCTAGCAGGAAGAGGAAAAGGGATGAACTGGAGAGGAGGGAGGAGGCCTAGGCTGAGGGGAAGAAGAAAAGAAGGGAAGGCAAGGAATGAGAGCTGGATGACAGAGCTCAAGGAAAGAAGAGGAGAAATAGTCAGATTTGTTCTCTCTCATTCATTGTACATTATACTTATCTAAAATCAATGAGAATTGACTATCTTATTTGAACTATAATATCTATTTTATTTCAAATTTTTTACATATTTGTTTATAACTGTAACTCGGTATGCATACTTGGTGCCATCAGTTGTCACTTATTAAAACTGTTAAGTTTATGCACCATTCAGCAAAGTAAGCAGCACATGCATGAATGAACGAGAGTATCGTTCTCTACCCTAAATTTCTTTCTCCTTTATCAGAAATAGGTGTATGGTGAGCAGGACGGATGTAGAGCTTGAGTATTGTGGAGCTCGATCATAATTTTGTGGGGTCGATATTTTATAATTCTTTTTAAATGCATGTATATAATTAAAAATTTGATATTTTATAATTCTTTTTAAATGCATGTATATAATTAAAAATTGAAATGTCTTTCTACCCTGTCAGCCCCTACATAGTGCTGCCCTGATGGTGAGGTACTTTAACAACTTGCTACCCGGAATTTCAAGTGCCTTCAATTATAATAATAATATAAATTATACATATTATAAAAATATTTAAACTATCAGTTTTGTTTCAAAATCATAACAAGAGCAAATTTTCGACGATGAAAAGTTGATGTAGCTTGCCGAAAATTATTAATTTTTTTATATTATCAAAATATTACTCCCTCCGTTCTGATTATATAATCCAATTTGATATTGCAAGTTTGTCAAAAAATATTTAATATTTAAACAAACTTCTAACATTACCCTTATTTAAAGTATTAATTAACCTGTCATTTTCATAATATTATATTTAATATTCTCATTTTCCAAAATTATTCAAAAGTATAATGGTAAATTATCAGATAAAATAATACCAAATATAAATATTGGATCATATAATTGAAACACCCTAAAATAGTAATCTGGATCATATAATCGGAACGGAGAGGTACAAATTATGTATATCAAATTGTAATTTTCCAGCAAATTACGTCAACTTTCCGTTGTCGGAATTTTGTTTCCGTAAAAAATTTGAAACAAAACTGGTAATTTGTAATATATATTAATAATATGCATTATTTGTAATATATTTGAAAAAATAAGAATAATTTATAAAATAATTGATACTTTTCTCTATATTTAAACAAGTTATAATTTATTGACTAAACATACACGATTTAAGAAGAAAAAGAAATACTCTCTCCGTCCCATTGAAGTAGTCCCACTTTCTTTTTTTGTTTGTCCCATAGAATAGTCGCATTTTCCTAAAATGACAACCTTTTTCACACTCACCAATAAAATATTAATTCCATTACACTCACAGTCCTTAATTCAAAAGAAAAGGGATTACGGACGAAGGGAAGGGAGTAAGAAGAAACGGTGCCTTCCAGCTGGTATATAGGTACGGTATAATATCTGCGAACTCAGCAGTTCGTCCCATTTTCATGGTAGCTGCTTGAGGTGTGAGTGATTTTTTCTTGATACCGCGTTCTTGTTTCATCATTTTCTGGCCTCATTTTGTTTTTTTTGCTGCGTTTTCAAACAATAATCTTGATTTAATGGTCAATTCTTTCTCTATTTTCAATTATGGGCTGTGCTTCTTTCTTGTACGATCAGTGTTCTAGTTCGTAGCGGTGGGGTGCATGGTATGCATTTTATTTCTGAAGAATCTCTATCCCTTCGCCACCCCTCGCCCACTTGTGTATATATTATCTTTTTTAAGAAGATTTACAACAATTTTGGATTTCCCTATTTTCATTTATGATAATGATTCCGATTTCTAGGGCAAATGCAACTAACATTAGTTCCTTTAATAAATTTTGACCTCATTGTTTTTCATCAATTCATCTTGTAAATCATATAAGTTTGGCGATGTGAAGAGGGCACTAGAGGAGCAGTATGGTGGTGAAGAAGAGGCAGTTTCTGCCTTTCGACGTAGTGCAATTTACACCCTCTTCATTTTTTGTGCTTATGTTCCCTATATTTGGCAGCTGTCACAGACGAATCCTGGCTACAACAATACTCCATTCAAATTTACAGAATACTCAAATGCATGCATGCTTGTGTATATACGAGTGAGTGAAAGGATATGGCAGAACAGGGTCGGGTAACATAAACATTTCACTAGAATTGTTTTGCC
Organism: Plectranthus barbatus; assembly: GCA_026898455.1. NCBI lineage: Eukaryota > Viridiplantae > Streptophyta > Magnoliopsida > Lamiales > Lamiaceae > Plectranthus > Plectranthus barbatus. The sequence goes on from JAPKLW010003271.1 coordinate 33,256, forward strand.
TTTGTCTTTAATTGAAATAGAGTTTTGTCATGAAGCATTACTTGTGTAATCATTTCAGACAAGACCGAGAAAAGAACAAGAAGTTGAAAAAGAACAAGAAGTAAAAAAAGACAAGAGAAGATCCAAAGCACAAGCCTCTCCTTATACTATTATCAAGGTTATTGTTGTGATTCTGCATTCTCTTTTAAATTTGGTTCTTTCTATTTTGATAAATGGATTGCTGAAGCCATTTGTTAATATTTTTAGGTTGCTCGAGATGAGGATTTGAGGAAACAGATCGGGAAAGATATATATTTTGATCTTGTAAATCATGATAAAGTCCGCAGCTTCACTATCCTGAAGCAGATGCCTTTTAAGTACTTCAAGGTATCTTGTTTCGTTATCCTGCTATTTGGATGAGGCAAATTGCACAAAACTAGCCTTAATGATACTACTACACTTCCATTATTAGGATTTTACCCTTTCAATAGAAGTTGCTAGATATGTTTTTGCTTGGTTGGTAAGTGAAAATCATTTCAGCAGTGTTTAAAAAAACCTACTATGTTTCCGCGCATACATGATATAGTATAATTCTTATGGATCTGTATCATGTCATGGTTCATCGGTGGAAACTGCCATTGCTGAGGATATATGTAGCTAGTCAATGACAGATCCTTTTGGAGTTGTGTGGCTAAAGACTGCATTTGCCTATGGAAGTCCACATTGAGATTTTTGGATCAAGAGTTCCATACATGATATTACCAATGATAAAACTTCACTTTGAAACATTTTCTTTAGCAATATAATTAATATATGTTCTTTCTTTGCCAGAAATGAGACAGAAAATTGCTGAATCCTTTAGTATTAATTTATGTGAAAAAAAATAGTAAATTCGTAACATGGTGAATCATGTTACCATCTTTACTCTTGACGTTCACAATAAAACAAACCTGGTAACAAGACTAAGTAAATGAGATTTGGTTTCTGTGGCTGTTTGTGCATGTGTTTGTTGGTCTGCTACAGTTATGTGTTCTAACTTGTATATTTCTATAACTTGCTTTCACCTTGTTAGTTTTATTCTTGCCGTGTAAGAATTTGAGGCACCCACTATTTATATATTTTTTGTGTTTTCAGTAAAATGCTGGTTAATCTGTGGTTTCTTATGAAGGATCGAGTTGCCAAGGAATTTGGTGTTCCAGTTCAATTTCAGCGCTTCTGGTTATGGGCCAAAAGGAAGAACCGTACTTATCGTCCGAACCGACCATTGACACCTCAAGAGGAAGATCAAATTGTAAGTGCTTTCTTCCAATAGGTTTAAGTAATGGGGAATAATGTTCTTTATGAGAATTCTTTGTTACCTTGCCAGTCGGGTATTGCTTTAACTATATTTTGGAAGTATGGTATGAAATTCCCTCTCTACTGGTAAAACTCAAAATCTCACCTTAACTCAAAAAAAATAAAAATAAAAATTATAGTTTATAGACACCTTTGGTGTAACGACCCATTATTTTGTTTATTGTATTTATATAGTTTTTTTGGTGATAAGAAACTAAGAGTACAACATGTTTGTGTTACAGTTATTGTATAGTACTCCCTTTGTATTTCAATCTTAGTTGGTAGATTTTAGTCCCAGTTTCTTTGTGACTCAATTCATTGTTTATATTATTTGCAGATATTTAGATACACAAAGGGTTACCAAATGTCTCACTTTGTTTTTAATTTTACGAGCATGATAGTTGGCTAATTTGGTTTGGCTTGTTGAACCTTTTTCCGAAACCTAATTTCATTATCACTATGAGACAGTTCGTTTTTGGCTTTCTCATTACATCTTATCTTACTTTTTAGTTCTTAAGAGTTTTACCCTCCCTAATTTTTCTCTGCAGGTTGGAGCATTGAGTGAAGTATACAATGATGCTCCGTATTTCGAGCTGAAGTTATTTCTGGAAGTAGAGTTTGGACTGGTAGTCTTGTATCTCTATAATAATTTATAACTTAGATTATTCTGTTGCTTATCGTAGAAGTGATATTTCTGGGTTTTTACTACCCCTGCTTCAACTCTCTTTTTTCTGAATGTATAGGATTTACGTCCTATTCCTCCACCAGAAAAAAATAAGGAAGACATACTCCTTTTCTTCAAGTGTTATGATCCCGAGAAAGAAGAGCTTCGGTACATCTTTTTGCATAGTATTATCTCTGCCTTTTCCTCTTATTTTCATTCAACTGCTATTATACCAAAGAGGTATTTACAGATATGTTGGGAGGCTTCTTGTCAAGAGCGCTGGAAAGCCCATTGAAACCTTATCAAAACTTAATGAAATGGCTGGATTTGCACCTGATGATGAAATTGAACTTTTTAAGGTTAGTTTGCCATAAAATTACAGCACATTTAGAGTAAAAATGATTACATCCTTTGACACGCATTTGACGTCACATTATTTTGCGTTACTAATTCGACAGGAGATAAAATTTGTGCCATCTGTTATGTGTGAATCCCTTGGTAAACGAGCTTCATTCTGGTTCAGTCAGGTTCACTATTTTTTATGACTATTCATTTTTTTCCGACTTTATTATGTAATTATTCCAACCCCACTCTCCCTTTGTTGCTCCCTAGATCAAAGATGGGGATATTGTTTGCTTCCAGAAACGAACTCCGGATAAATGCAAGAAGCAAATTCGTTTCCCTGATGTTCCTTCATATTTGGAGTATGTGAAAAATCGTCAGGTCAGTCCTTTTCTTTCTTGCTGATAGTGAAACCAAGACTTAGGCTCCAGGTTGTCAAAAGCACATGTTCTGAGCTTTTGCACTCAATGAGCAATATTATTGTTTTCCATAGTTAGGTTCTTTTCTGGTTAGTTAGAGCTTCCCCGAACTTCTCTTTTATTTGTTTGGATATGGAGACCCACTTCTTTTAATAATTTATTTTTTCTTGTACAGGTTGTGCATTTTCGAGCCTTGGAAAGGCCCAAGGAAGACGAATTTTGCCTAGAATTGTGAGTACTATCATATGTCAGCACAAACATTGTTGTGGACTACTACTTTCATGCACCATTTCCTTTTATTTTTCTATATTCTGGAGAATTTGTCTGTGAACATGTCTGGCATGAACCTACAGAGCAAAGAATCAAACGTATGATGATGTTGTGGAAAGAGTTGCCCAACAACTTGGCCTGGATGATCCATCAAAAATTAGGCTTACTTCTCACAATTGCTTTTCTGATCAACCAAATTCCGATCCCATAAAATACAGATCAGCTGATCGTTTTCTAAACATGCGTGTGTACTTCAATCAGGAGCGGCTTAATCAGGTCAGAATTGTCTTGACGTGAGAATATGAGAATACTACATTTTAACGTCAAAATACTTCATTTTAACATCAACATCATGATTCAAAAAACACTTCATTTTAACCTCAAAATACTTCATTTTCATTTTATCTTCAATTTTCTTTATTTTGTCTTCGATTTCCTTCATTTTATTTTAAAACATCAGTTTTTCTAAAAAAAAAAATGGTTCACTTTTATCTTAAATTTTGTTCATTTTATCTTAAAATTACTTCATTATTTTATTCACATACGATCAGACCTCTATGTATGTATGTGATATATATTTTATCTCTTTTCAGATATCTAATATACTGTATTATGAAGTACTGGACATTCCTCTTCCAGAGTTGCAATGTCTTAAAACGCTGAAAGTCGCCTTCCATCATGCTACAAAGGCTGAGGTGCTGATACTGTCGGTTAACCTTTAATTATGATTATTAACTCAAGATCTACAATATCATTGTTCTAAGCATGTGTTTCCTCTCAGGCTGCGATCCTCAATTTTAGATTGCCAAAGCAAAGTACTGTTGGGGCTGTTCTCAATGACATCAAAACAAAGGTTAGCCAATTGCTCCATTCATCTTCTATAACTTGGCCCTAGCCATAGACTTTAAATTGAGCTCATTGCTTCTTCATTAATTGTACTAATGAGAATGAAGGATAAACTGGTTGTTGAACTTCATTGAAATGATTCATCATTCATTGATTTTTTTTCTTGGATTATTGTTAGTTTTGCTGATGAATATGTTTAGAGAATCTTTGTTTCATATATTTTGATTGGATGATTCAAACACATGATTACAATGCCTTTATATAGGCAATTCCTAGAATACGGAGGGTTCACAAATATAAATGATATAAATGAATCATCTCAACAGGCATTAGTGAATGTACCTAGGTAAGTGGAGTGCATGAAGAACACATTAATATTTTAACAATTATGTTTTTATTTTACTTTTGAGAGAATTTCCTTGTAATTCTTTGATTGAGATGTAAATTAGAAAATGAAGGCACATAATTAACGTTTCACATCTTTTGCACCTTGACAGGTAGAATTATCTCACCCAAATGCTGAGCTTAGGTTGCTTGCAGTTTTACTAAACAAGATTTACCAGGTAATGATTGCGGCTAAGACATCTCTTGATTCTTGATGTGAAAGAAAAATCTTTGTGGATGATAATTCACTTTCGCAAGCAGTCCTGCCCTGAGATTTAAACAGGGGGATTTCTGTTTACACAATATTGGATGTTGTTCGTTGTTTTTAGATTCAAAATAAGTATACTAACTAAATTTGATTCCTGACTTGCTTATTGCTAACCTGACCCCTGACTGGCGTATTGTTGCTAGACTGCATGATACGAAGTTTATGCACTATGCCACTAATTTCAAGCATCATCTGATCACTGACTGGCGTATTGAAGCTGAACTATTGTTCGCTATGGATAATCTTTAACATATCTTCTTAAGTTTGCAGATTTTTCCTGTCCATGAGAAAATTGAGAACATAAATGAGTCTTGGTCTTTGCGTGTTGAGGAGGTTAATTCTCATTCCTGTGATTCATTTACTGTCCTTTAGTTCTCTTAGATTTTAAGCATAAATTTATATGGTTTTGTTTTATCTTAGGTTCCAGAAGAAGAAAAGAATATGGGGCCCAACGATTATTTGATTCATGTTAGCCATTTCATAAAGGAGATTGCCCAGAATCAAGTGGTAATGCATCATTTGCTGAACTTTAGGCTTGCAATTGGATACAGTTATAGGTATTTAGCCACTTAATGAAATGCTTGTTTTTTTTCCTGCACAGCTAGTGCAGAATTTCGGGGACCCATTTTTATTGGGCATTCATGAAGGTGAAGCATTAGCAGATATTAAACTCCGCATTCAACAGAAATTGCATGTTCCAGATGAAGAGTTCTCTAAGGTATGTGGTACTACTGCTATGGCGTATGTTATGAGAGTTCATGCTTTCTTTCCCATCGCCTCCGTAAATTCTGGTAACTTTATTTTGTGAAAATACGCAGTGGAAGTTTGCCATTCTCTCATTTGGACGTCCAGAAATTATTGATGACTCTGACATTGTCTCCAGCCATTTTAAGGTTCTCTTACTGTGTATTGTGATAGTTAAGTAGATAATCTTATCCACTGGAATCCCCATTAAGACTGAGGAAGTTGTCTGCGTTTCTTTTACAGAGAAGAGATGTTTATGGGGATTATAGGGATTGGGAGCATTACTTGGGGCTAGAGCATTATGGTACTACTCCTAAAAGAGTATATACTGTGAACCAGGTGAATCACCTCACTGCTTTTATGTTTTGTTTTTTCTACTACTTTGTGGTATAGAAACTACGTTATGTCTTGTTTTATATTCAAGTTTCATGTAACCAGCAAAGATAATGCATTAATTCCCTTTTTCAAGAATGATTTGAACCGGGGTCCAACTACTCATCAACTTTTCTGAACCTCCTTTAATCTCTCTGAATATCCCAGAACCACCACACAGTTGAGGAAAGTCCAGCTGTTCAAACAGCTGTGGAAGAGCTCCCTCCACCCAGTCTAATCGTACAGGAGACAGCTCCACCTCCTCCCCCAGCCGAGCAAGCAGCAGCTGAAAAAGAGCTCCCACCCAGTAGTCTAGTTGACACCAATATTACACTTGATGAGGAGATGGTGGTTGAGGCACCTCCCACGGGCTCAGGTGAGCAAGTAACACCGGACGTGGAAAGTGTTCCTGCTGGAGTTTTTGATCTGAACTTAGGTCTGCCTGGAGAAGAAATTGAAGAATCCGAAGCAGCTCCAGCTCCAGCTCCCCCAGTCCAACAATTCTCCCCGGTGGCCACAACTGACACTTCCCCATCTACACAATTGCCACCTTGGATTGCTGCAGCTCCGGTGTCTGCATTCCCTCAGACTTCTCAACCTTCACAGACAAGGACCGAGCCTTCTCTATCGATGTTACTTTTTCCAGTTGCCCCTGCAACTGAGGCCAATGCATCTAACCCAAGCCTTGATCTTGCTCTAACCTCAAGTTTGGCTCCAAAGGCAGTAGCACCCATCCCCTCTGCTCCGGCCTCCTCAAGCCATGACCCGATGATGATGATGATGGTTCAATCTGTAACTCAGCTCTCCTCCGGCATGGTCGCAATGCAGCAAAACATGTCCTCTGGGATGGTTGCAATGCAGCAAAACATGTCCTCCGGGATGGTCGCAATGCAGCAAAACATCTCCTCTGGAATGGCAGCTATGCAACAGTGTATCTCAATCCTTGCTGATATAGTCAAGAAAGGGGAAGAGCGCCGCGTTGAAGAAGAGGCTAGCCGGAAGAGAAAAAGGGAAGAACAGGAGAGAAGGCTGAGATGAAGAAGAAAAGTTGGGAATTTAAGGAGAAGAGAGCTGGAGGAGTTAGTTGAAGAAAAGAAGACTAGTGGAAATAGTCAGTTTTTTGTTCCTCTCTCATTGTACATAGTACTTATCTAATATCAATGACATCTGACTATCATACTTTGAACTATAACTGTCTCAAAGACTTTTATTTTGTTTTGTAATTGAACATAGTCCGTGGGATCAGTTGTAAGTTATATCTCTCTTCCCAGAACTACTAGTGGCATCTTTTTCTTTCTTTTTCTTTTTTTTTTTCTCTCCAAGCGGTATCATTTTATTTTTGAGGAAGGATATCTTATGGGGGAAAAATTTGTATTCCTCTTCTCTTCTCTTCTACTCCTTCCGTCCCACCTCATTTGTCCCACTTACCTTTTTTGTCCGTTCCACCTCAATTGTTCAATTACTTAAAAAGGCAACTTTTTCACACTCAATAATAAAATATTAATTCCACTCAACTTACTTTACACTCACACTCCTTGATTATTGTGCCCAAAGTCACCGGGACAATTCAGCCGGGACGGAGGGAGTATATGTTTTGATGATATGTCAATCACAAAAATATTTTGACGAAGAATTGACAGTTCATTCATAGAACTGAAGTTGAGAGAGAACTGATCGAAGAAAGGACAATTGCAGTAAGTTGTCAGCTAACATTTCAACAAGATAGTTGATAGAAGAAGATCTCATCTCCAGTTGTCTAGAAGACAACCGAGGCCAAAAAAAAAAAAAAAAAAAAAAGAAAGAAAGAAAGAAAAGGAAGCGTGTTTTCAAAGTCTATCTTTCTAGAACTGAATGCCACTTGGAACTAAGAAATGTGTTTTCAAAGTTGATCTTTCTAGAACTGAATGCCACTTGGAACTAAGATACATTGGTATTAGCCATTAGTTAAAGGGATATTCGTTGACTGCTAAACAAAAACCTGAAAAGGCGGATAAAATCGCTTAAAGCTGTGAAAAAGTTGCTCACCTACCCATAACAAATACTTCCTCCGTCCCGCCATATTTCCATTTTCGTCTGTCCCACCAGATTAGTCCACTTTCCTAAAATGAAAAAAAATCTCCTCACATCAATAAAATATTAATTCCACTACACTCACAAACATTGGTTTCTGTGACGAAATCAAAATGGACTAATCTAATGGGACGGAGGGAGTACAATTCAACGTGAGCCTATAAATACCTCTTGAAGAGAAGACAAAAAAAAAAAGAATCCTTGCACATTCACACATCTAAGAACATTCCTGCTTATTCTTTCTCAAAAAGTTTTCTAAAATTTCGGTTTCTTCTTCAACATGAGACCTCCGAAAATTATCAGGTGACCTCCACTCTGTTTTCAAGACTTTCGAGATTCTCTATGAGAAGACAAATGATCAACATTATAGAAGAAAACTCAAACCCTCAACCCGCAAGAGGAGTCTAAGAAGTAAGAAGTGGATTCTGGTAAATCTCCGACAACAACAATGCCTTGTAACCAAGAGCTGTTGAAACTCTCCGTTAGAGAACAACTGACATTGTAACTTGCATTCAATCACTGTATACAACTAAAGTTAGTTATTTCTTGTGGAGAATTAAGATCATTTGACAATCGAACCATTATAAATATCCTATTATTTATTGCTTTCACTTACTACCATCGTTTGACAACCGAACCATTATAAATATCCTATCATTTATATTGCTTTCATTTACTAATCTTAGTTTTAAAAAGCTCGCTCGACATTATTATCAAAGCAATCCAATATATAAAAACCCTAGATCTCTATTTTCTTTTATTTTCCTTTGCCTCACAATTTAAACCAAACCCTAAATCTGCATAATGTCAACCCGGAACCCTCACTACACCCTCACTCTAGCCAGAACCATACTAAAGTTTTCAGTATACCATAAATCGGTATACCGAGCTTTTAGTATGGTTTCGGTATGACATAATATTTATATACTATCATGTATCGTTATTATTGTATGCCGGTATCATACAAATTTTTTTGATATCCTGTAATTTTTACAATTATTTTTGTTAATATTTATTTAAAAAATATGTTTATATCAACAATATTCAAACAATACTCTTTAAGTGAAGAGGGAATATATGATTTTATTATTAATTTGTATAATTTTATTTTTATTTTTATTTATTATTTTAAAAATAAAAAATATATATTTTCGGTACATTATGTGCCGGTATACTATAAATATCACAATGGTCATACCGATACCATACTGATATCCTACCAAAAATTTGGTAAATTTGATATTTTTTTCAATATGATATGTGGTATATTTCAATATTTTTTTTCATCCCTAACATTTAATATTAAATTATTTATTTAAATTTATTAAAAACATAAAAATACAAAAATAGATATTCGATTTTTAAAATTAACTCATAATACATTATATTAGTATTAAATAAAATAAATTAGTGAAAATTAAAGTTTAAAGAAAAACTAACACAAATATAATTTTGTTTAAAATATTGTTATTATTATTATTATCATTATTTTACTTTGTATATATTATAATATTAAAATAGCAAATACAATAAATAATAAATAAGATTGTAGTTGATGTGATTTTTATAGAAAAAATGGTAATATTTGAAATTCATTTATTTTAAAAAGTATTTTTTTATTTAAATATAAAATTATTTAATATGAATTATTGAGAAAATTGAAAATGAGGTGAAAAATAGGTTAAAGTTATTTGGAGGGGATAATTTTTTATAGGCTATTCTATTATAATATATAGATAGATATAGATAGAGATTGTTAATTGGTGAATATTAATGGTTAAATGTTGAGTAGTGATTAGGGTAAATTGTTGCATATTAACTGTTAATTGGTAATTATCAATTGTTAATTTTTTTAGTGATGTTGAACTTAAATGTTTTAAATTGGATATTTGAACTTCACTATTTTTGCAATACTTTTATGGTTGATTTGTTTTGCATATTTATTATTTTAAAATTATTTATTTAAGTAATAAAAATTATATATATATAATTTGTATTTATTAGTATTAAAAAAAGGATCGCTTTGGATAATTGAAGCGCTCACTTCCCTTCATGGCTTAATCAATTTTTGAACCTTGTTTTTTTATGGGAAAATTATATTTTGTAAGACGATTTATTAATTACATTTTTTATGTCAAATGTTAGACGTTATCTTTTTGGATTTTTTATTGAATTTCCGTGCTATCTTTTACTGTTAATTATTAAATCTTTTGTAAGATATATTTTGTGAGATTGTGAATTTTTTTTCTATCGAAATGTGTTTGTAACATATTGAAATATTATCTCGTACAAGTTTTTGACGTATTTAATACATCAAATTCTTATATAAGAATATCAAGAAATAAATCATATTTTTATAAATATTAATTTTATAAATCTTATAAGGCAAAAACTTGCGTTATGCACGCCTAAATGGTTTAGGCGGGTTTTATCCATACCCAAATAGGTTCACCTATTCCAAATAGGGTTTATTAATCCCCAATTAGGGTATATTAGATGGGTTTGGCTTGGATTAATGGATAAAACTCGCCTAAACCGTTTAGGCGTGCCTAACCTGAGACCTTCCCATCTTATAATTAAACTGGTTCAAACAAATGAGAACGTTGCGCTGGAGCTGGGTGCCACGTATACAGTGAATAAAATTGCTAGCTTGCCACGTTTCATCTTTTCACAAAAACTCCACATAAAATAAGCTCACTAAATTAATACTTTATTTTCACTTCAAAACGAAGTCGGGATATCCGAATTCATATAATACAAGAGTAATGGAAAGCAATGTTGGTGGTGCCGCCGCCGCCGCGGTGGCGATGGAGGAAAAGAGGATGGTGATGGTGGCTATCGACGACAGCGGCGAGAGCTTCTACGCTCTTCAATGGGTTCTGGATAATCTGCTTGGATTGAATGAGGATGGATGCTCGCTCACCATCATCCAAGTCATGGAGCCCTTCCCTAACTACTTCCTTCCCGGAGCTCCAGGTCATCATTAACCTACTTTCCCCATTATAAAAAATATTCTAATGTTTCTGTTATTAAATTATATTTTATACTCTTTCTATCTCGCATAATTAATTTCACTCTGATTGAGTACGATAATCAATGTTTCAATATTTTCTTGAGTGTAGTAAAATTAATATTTATTAATTTGTGGAGATTAATTTTCAATTTAGAAAATGAGATTAATCTACCGAGACAGATAAAAATCGAAAATGAAACTAACTGGCGGGACGAAAGGAGTAGTATTTAATTTTGTCAATTAAAAATATCATCAGATACGAAATATTTTAATATTTTTATGTCATTGAATTATATCATAATGTTTGATTCAGATAATTAAATAATTTCTGTCGTTGACGGTTTTAGAATTTGGCTTAATCATACGTTAGAGTAGATGTGACTCTTACATGACATAATCCAACGTTAGGTTATAGTTTGGTGATGGAGGAATATTACGTTTTGGCAAAAACTTGCATTAGGCAGGCCTAAACGGTTTAGGCGGGTTTTATCCTATCCAAATGGGTTCACCCATCCCAAATAGGGTATATTATATGGGTTTGGGCTTGGGTTAATGGATAAAACCCGTCTAAAGATTGGGTTAATGGATAAAACCCGCCTAAATCGTTTAGGCCTGCCTAACCCAAGACCTTCCCTTACGTTTTTTCATAGTCTAGAATATATTTAATTAACAAAATCAAACCTTAAATGTTAATTTAACAATTTTGTTTATCTATTCACGGTGGATATATGTGTGCTACGTACTGATGTGATTAGGGATGTCAATTGAGCCAACTCGTCGGGTTTCTGGTCAGTCCTATTGGACCGCGGATTAATTGGTTCGGGCCGAATCGAACTAAATTAAGTTTTTTCGGGCTAAAAAATCTTGACCATAATCCTAAATCATCAATTTTCGGGCTAGCCCGTCGGGCCAATGCATTTATTAATTAATTTTTTATTTTTAATATATTTTCACTCTTTTAATACTTTAAATATTGAAAAATAAACAAGGTATAACTTCTCTCTTAAAAAATGCAAAACACATCACAAATTTTTATATAATTTTTTATATAATGATCAATTTAATTATTAAAAATATATTATTTTTTTATTTTAACAATATTTTAATATGTTTTAACTTCATAAATAAATAAACTTAACTATGTATTGAATACTATTTGAACTAAATACAATTATATAACTTAAAATGTAAATAATAAATATCATCTTAGATATTAGAAATAGATCTAAGTACTATAATTATGAAAAGTATATTAATAAAAATAATAATCGGGTTGATCGGGCCAACCCGTCGGGTTTCGGGCTCAACCCTATTGGGTCTCGGATTATTCGGTCCAGGGCTATTCGGGTTGAATTCTTTTTCGGGCCAAAATATCTCGATCCTAACCCGCATTTTGGCTCGGGTTAATTGGGTCAACCCGCGGCTTTCGAGCTAAATTGACATTTTAAATGTGATAATATAGTACTAGTGTTGAGATTAATTTTCACTATTATCAATTTATCATCACCTCCAATATACTGTTACACCAAATATTAAAATATTTGTTTATTATTGACTAATAGAGTAATATATAATTAAATTTTCATGTATGTGATTGAATTACAGCGGTATTTCCATCAACGTCGATAATAAAATCAGTGAACAAAGCCCAAGAAGAAAACGCTTCCACCATGCTAGCTCGCGCGCTCGACATTTGCAGTCAAACAAAGGTTCGTCTCCAACAATCTTCAATCTTCTTCATTAAATCAATAATCATTAACAAAATCTGGCGTATAAATTTGCAGGTCAAAGCAAAAACATGCGTCATCGAAGGAGATCCAAAGGAAATGATATGCGAGGTTGCGGAGCAAATGCAGGTTGATCTTATTGTTATAGGTAGCCGTGGGCTCGGAAAGATCCAAAGGTATATTTATCGAGATCGAGATCTGAGCACGCTCATTCGATACATTTTATATCATAAATTTATTTTTTGGGTGCAGGGCATTGATTGGAAGTGTTAGTAACTATGTTATTCACCACGCGAATTGTCCCTGTAGAAATTAGGTGGCCATGGTTTTTTGGGCCTCACTTATTCTTGG
>JAPKLW010003272.1:0-23788 GCA_026898455.1 Plectranthus barbatus
AAAGGTTGAGTGGTATTATTCAGGAAATAAGATATTAATTAATTATGGTTGATTGTCATATAAACCAAATTAATTAATGAATGTCTGAAACCTTAAATATGTGGATCATGTTAGTATGGTGCAACCCGTTCCTAATAACGTGGTAATAAAGGGGCGAGTCAGTATTGTTACCGTGGTGAAGGTTAAAACAATACTTTATTAATTAATTAATGTTCTGGGTTGGACATGAGAGAATTAATTAATAAAAGAGGGCCCACTTTATTATTTGCATCTGATCCCTGGTCTGGCCCATACACTGCTCAAGCCCATTAGGGTTAGGGTTTACATAAACCCTAACACTATAAATAGCCAAACCCTAGATCAGAAAAGTAGATGAAACATAATTCAGTATACAGAGAGGGTGGCGGCTAGGGCTATTCAGAAAGGAGGGATTTTCTCTGATCAAATCCTCCGGCTGAATCAACTTGGTAGAATAATCCTCACCAGATTTCCAAGGAGCAAGGGACACAGATCAGAAGATCAGATCTGTAGGAACAAGAGAGAGAGCCATCGATTTCTTGAAGAAGAAGAGGCCATCGACTTTGTTCGCTTTCCGCTTCAGATCTGAAGGTTTTTCACCGTTATCATACTCCGATCTGTTCTGTGGATCAAACGGTGAAAAGAGGTATAAACCCTAATCCATCTTGCAATTAATATTGTAGGAGCATGCATAGGCTTTGCATGGTTCATTTAATTGTGTTTATTTTTGATATCCTAAGAACGATCCTGCGAATTGAATAACAACTTGTGTTGTTAATCGTAGACTCAAACCCTACAGGTTTATGCTCAAATCTTTTTCAAATCCCAACCCGGATTTATCAGTAGGCTTTCTCCAATGAGATAGAGCCTTTTCCAAATCCTTGGAGCCTTTATTGAAATGATTTATTTTATTTTCTTGCTCCAGAACGATGTTGTGAAAATTATCTCGCTCAGTTTTTGCAATTTGGAAATTTTGGAGCAATTCAAAATGAGTCTTTTTCAGAGTGGCTAGCTCTTCACCGATTGACCTCGATTTTTCAATCTCACTGGTTAAAACTATAATCTGATTTTTCAGCGAGGTGTTTTCGCCAGCCAAGACATTCTTTATTTCATAAAATTTAAGAAATTCTTGTTGAAGAATGTCTATAGTGACAACCTCTGAGTCGGAGCAATGCGACTCAGCATCGTCTAGGATGCATGGAGACATGATGTGCAATGAGGGAACAGAATGTACCTGGTCGTCAGCAGCCAGTGCTTGTTCCTCCTCACTGTCAGCACATTCCTCATGTGCTTCCTCTCCAAAAGCTACCATCAGCGCCAGTAGCGCTTCCTCTTCTGACTCTTCATCTGACTCATACTCTCCGTCGTCATGGTCAGGAATATCAGGAACCTCTGTCCTGGTCAGCATCGCCTTGGCAACGGCCTTCGATGCTCGCTCTTCAAAGAGCTTCTTCAGTCTTTCCCGCTCTTCTCTATCCACTTGTGGACACTCAAATTTGAGATGGTCAGGAGATTGACACTGATAACATGCGCGGGGAGCTCTCTTGACAAATTTTCCATCAGATGAGCTGAGAGAAGCTCCCTGTTTCGCCTTGGCTTTCTCCAGTAGAACAGCCAGTCTCTTCATCTGTTGCTCAAGATCTGCGATAGAGCTCTCGCTGCCTTTTGAGTTAGATCCCGACGGGCATGGGATCTCTTTCTGCTGGTTGTGCTGCCCAGCAGGTCTGTCAGTATAAAAAGGCTTCTTGGGCTTGTACTTGAAATCCCTCTTGACGAAATAGGCTTCGTCATGTGTCTTGATGTTGGGAGATCCAACGGTCCGAATGGCTTCATTTTTGTTCACCATTTGGATGTCCCATTCATGTGCTTGGAGCTGAGCAAATAGCTCCTTGTGAGTCATCTTGGATAGATCCTTCTCCTTAAGAGATGTGGTCTTCACAAACCAGTCCTCCTTGGGCATCTTTGACAGGATCTTTGCATTTAGCTCTGCATTCGAGTACTCCTTGTCCAAAGACTTCAGCTCGCTGACTATGGCATAGAATCTAGCCTCCATCTCCTTGATGGTTTCACCAGTCAGCATCTGGAATGACTCGTATTTGTCCACCGCAACTTGCAACTTGTTGCGCTTCATCTGATCTGTCTCAGTACAGAGACTATCAATGTAGTCCCACACTGCCTTGGCGGTGTCGAACTGGAGGGCTTCCTCCATCAGCGGTTCTGGGAGAGATGATAGGATCATATCGAGAGCAACGGAGTCCAGCTGATTCCGCCTCCTGTCTTCAGCGTTCCATTCTTCTGGGGGCTTTGGAATCTCAGCAGCTGGTTGATCTCCTAACTGGTGCCTCGTCTTGGTGATCTCGATCGGCCCTTTCTCCAGCACGTCTTTCATCTCCGGATGGACGCTTTTCAGCTGGATGAACGACCTCTTTCGCCATATATCATGCTTCTCCGGATTGTAGTTCATCAGCTTCGGGACATTCATCTTGTGTACTTGAGCTAATCAACAGACACAAAGAGTAGAGTGCAAGGAAACTTGGATCTCGGTCCTAAGCGACTCAGTGTACGACCAGTCTAGAAAGACCGACCGCGCCTGATACCACTTGTTGGTCCCGGTTTATCAGAGTTTAAACAATACGCAGCGGAAATAGTATAAAGTTAATCGTTTTCTTGCACGCTACTGACTCACAGCTGACAACTGGCAACTGGTCAGTTGGTGCTGGTTACTAAGTACGCAGCTGACAACTGGTCAGCTGGTGAATCTATACTTAGAATATTTTAGCCAAGTTTGCACAATTATATCAGTTTCAGAACATACACCAACACTTGAGTGCTGGGTTTTAAATCAGAATGTAAAGCAGAAAACTGATAAATGACAAAAGGATTTATAGTGGTTCGATCAATCGATCTACGTCCACTCTCCAGTCGAAGCACTGGAAATTCACTAAGAGTAATCAGGTACAAGAGTCCTACGATCTATCTCTAGCTGGTGAATGCCTCGTCCACCAGTTCACTAGATCAACCGCTCCCGGCCTTGTTTCCTTCTTCAACTCTGATCAGCTGGTGGAGTGCGAGCACGTCACTTCAACCTCCACAGCTTCACTGGGTGTTTAGTTCTCCCAAGAACGTATCTTCTCAATACGGCAAACTGCCCGTGATAACTCAAGTGCTGGCTGGCACAAGAGCTGCTGTGAACTTCCTCGGAAGAGAAAGAGCACCAAGGAGATCAGTAACTTACAAGCTGGAAGCTTGAAGTCTCGTGTTTGAATAAATCAACACACGGTAAGCTTTAAGAAAAGCCTCGAAAGTTGTATGCGCTTCTACTTGCTTGAGCGTAATAAATTTGCAGTCTTTCGGTAGGTGAAAAGTATTGAATGTTGATGGATCCCAGGTATTTATAGACGCGGGATCCCATTCAAATCTCCTAGCCGTTTGGACACATCCGGAAAAGGTCTCTGTCCTCGCATGTCCTTCTGACGGCGGCAGGTATGTTTTTCCGGAAAGTGCCATACTTTTGTCCGCTGTATCTGACATTGATCTCTTTATGTCAGAACGGCACTATTCGTCAGTACGAGGAATCGAGACTGGTGTCTTGTAACTGATGGACTTTAAGGTATCCTCCTTAAAGTCATACCCTGTCAGTTAATTCCTCGACGAATCTTCTTTTTGTCTCTACGACTCTGGGAGAGAGAATCTGGAATTCTGCTGGTAACATCTGACTGGTAGATCATACTGGTGATCTTGTGCTGGCAGTCTCTGCTGGTGACTTGCCCTGGCATCATCAAAGTCTACCAAATCTCTAGATGTTAACTCTTCTCGGAATCTCCCATGACTGGTGAAATCACCGCTGGTGAATAGTGTAAGGAACACGCATTCTCCTGGTAAGGTTTGTCAGCCGCCTGCTGATGAAACCCTTCCCAACTGGTGAACAGTAGCCAGTCATATGCACTTCTCACCGCTGGTGAACAGTGTCAGCGTGAGTCTTTGTCAGCCGACTGCTGATGAGACTTTTCCCAACTGGTGAACAGCAGCCAGTGGTAAGCTCTTCTCATGCTGGTGAACAGTGTCAGCATGAGTCTTGATCAGCTGCGACTTACAACTCAAAAGCCTAAGCAGGACTTTACATTTGAGATCTAGAGCTATCTAGAGACAACTGACGCTGGTAGGACTTAGGATTTGATCCACCAAAACTATGATCTATCCAAGTAGCTACTGAGGGAGGGAAACTTAGACAGATTTCCCAACAGTGAGAGTAGTAAGTCAAATTGCACGTCAAGCAATTTGCTATCTAAGTTTAATATTTATGAAGCATACACCATTGCATAGTTAAATAACTAATTATTATGATATATCAGTTATAAAGGTCATTTTGAATAAGGGGAGGGAAAGATAAATAAAAGCTTGAAAATTTAAAATTTTTCAATAATAAAATATTGAAAGTTTTCGACACAATAAAAAAATAATGAAAATTGTTTAACATTAAAAATTATGAATTTCTGAGAGAAACTCATCATATCAAGAAAATAATATATAAGTTTCGATCTATGAGCACAAATTGTTAAGTGCTTTGCTTATGATCTATTGGTTATATATTCGAGACGCGTCGAGACACCCCGACCAATTTAAAATAGTGTATCCCAATTTAAATAAGAAAAATAAAATAATGTGTAAATATTGTTTAAATTGAAAACTAATATTTAGGCTTATAAAACAAAATTTACAAATTAATTAAAGTAAATATATATCAATATAATATGAATATTTACTACATAAGTTATATGTGTCCTCATAAAATTTTACAGTTTATGCATTTTAAATACACACACTATTTTCTTACAAATAAAATATCAAATTTAATATTATAATAAAAATAATTGAAATTCTCACGCATCGCGTGGGTGCAATACTAGTATGCATCAAAATAACTCAGAAGACAATTATTTTTTTAATATAGAAAAATATTTAAAAGTCAGGGTAGGATAAGGTTGTACAATTTGCTATGCAATAAGGGTAACTTTTATCTTTTAACTTCAAAAATGAATAATTTAGTCTCTTGTTAAGGGTATAGTAGCGAAAGCATGAGATGGGTTCGAGCTACTTAAAGGATATCTGAATGCGCGAGTAGGTATGTGCTTAAATTAATGTATTACTATTAAAAAAAACTATTACTCATTAAACTTTCTATTACTAATGATTTGTCTTCTAGTCCTATCTCTAGCAGGATTGTAATTATTCAGGTTGTCATGCATAGTATTAGGAGCTCCACCTTGATCAGAAAATTCAGGGCATTCATTATCATCAACATTATCAGGAATTACACAATCAGTTTCAGCATTATGTTGAGAATTATCTTCCCCTTGAATGTCATCAATTTTATCAAGTTTAGGAGGCTCCACCTCACTAGAAGTACCCTCATGCTGGAAAGTAGGTTCAGAACTAGTGAAACAGGGGAAGTCTTCTTCATTAAAGGTTATATCCCTACTTATTATAACCTTATAGTCTAAATCAGTGATATCCCAGACTCAATAACCCTTTGTTCCCTCTGGATATCATAAGAAGACACACTTTTTAGCTCTAGGGTCAAGTTTATCCCCTTTTTGGTGAACATAAGCAGCACAACCGAAGACTCTAAGATAGGACAGATCTAATTGTTTATTTGTAAATACAGACTCAGGACACCTACCCTTGAAAGGGACAGAGGGGGATCTATTGATTAGGTAAGTGGCAGTCATCACAGTTTCCCCCCTAAAAGACTTATCTGCTCCACTAATAGACATCATACACCTAACTCTCTCTAGAATGGTTTTATTCATTCTTTCTGCAATACCATTTTGCTGGGGAGAGTAGGGAACAGTCCTATGTCTTTTAATGCCACATTCTTCACATAGATCATTCATTTGGTTATTACAGAACTGAAGTCCATTGTCTGTCTTAAGAGTTTTTATCTTTTTACCAGTTTGATTCTCTATAAGGCTCTTCTAGGCTTTAAATTGGTTAAACACCTCAGATTTGTGGCTCATGAGGAATACCCATACCTTCCTAGAGTAGTCATCTATCACAGAAAGAAAGTATCTCTTTCCACCCCGGGTTGGTTCACTAGATGGTCCCCACACATCAACATGAAGATAGTCTAATATAAATGTACTCCTAGGGGAATTAGGCGGGGTGTGTGTGCAGGAAAAGTAACCCTACTTTGTTTGCCTAACACACAATGTTCACAGAAAGACATAGAGGATACATCATCATTGCCAAATAACCCCTCCTTCTTAAGAATCTCTAAACCCTTATTGCTCATGTGGCCTAGCCTTCTATGCCAAAGTCTAGACACATTAGGGGTAGAGTTTACAGTGTTAGCATAAGTCACAGGTTCAACAGTGCACACATACATATTATTCTTTTTAACAACCTTAAAGATTATCATAGAGCCTTGCAGAATTTTCATCAAACCCTTACCCCACTTACCCTCTAAACCATCATCTTCAAGGGAAGAACATGAAAGCAAGTTAAAGCATAGATCTGGCACATATCTAACATGTTTCAAAATATACATGCAACCATCATTGAATTTTAGTCTTATGTCTCTTATGCCTTCTACTTTACATTTCTTCTCATTAGCAAGCAAAATGTAACCACTATCAACATGTTCCATGTTTTCAAATAGGTGTTTATGAGGAGTAATATGGTATGTACATCCAGAATCAATTTTCCAATCATTAGCACAGAGCTTATCAGTACAGGAATAGGTAGATGGTAAGGGGTTTAGGCATTCAATATCAGAATTTAAGCAATCAGAAGTATTATTCAGACAATCAGAAACAAAATTTAGGCAATCACAGACAATATTCATGCAGTCAGAAGAATACACCATGTAAACTTCACCTAATCTTTCTCCCTTACCAGTGTTAACACTAGAGTTACTGCTTTCTCCTCTTTCTCTCTTAGGCTTGGTACATTGTCTTACACAATGGCCATATTCTCCACAATTGTAACACTTCCTTCCCCTTGATCTAGATTTAGACCTATTCCTATTATCATAAACAGGTCTCTTGCCATCCTTAACACTATTAGGGTCACTGCTTCTATTATTTCTATCATTTCTAGTTTTGGATCTACTCCTAACATGTAGAATCTCTTTATTATTACCTCTATTCCTAGACCTGCCTCGTTTGAGATCTTGCTCCTTACTCTTTAAGCCACACATAACAGTTTCTAGAGTGACAGAGTCCCTACCATTCTTAATTGCAGATTTCACATCATTGTAGGAATCAGGTATGACATTTAATAGGGCAATAGGGGCATACTCATCGATGTGTTCATCACCAGTCAGCTTAATATCCTGGATCAATTTATTAAACATATCTAAATTCTCTTCTATGTCCCTATTTAGGCCTAGTTTAAACCTAAAGAAAGTCTCCAGGAGATACATTTTACTAGGGAGAGAGGTTTCAGTGAATAGGGTTTCTAATTTGTCCCACAGGTCCTTAGCAGTCTTAATATTACCTATTTTTCTAAGCACAGAGTCAGACAACTTAAGGATAATAATAGACCTAGCTAATTCATCAATCTCTACACATTTTTCAGGTGTATCAGAATCAAGATACTCAACAGTAATAGCCCTTAATACCTTTTGTTGAATCATAATGCATTGTATCTTCTGTTTCCATATAGAGAAGTCAGATTTTCCATTAAATGGAGTCATACCATGCGAATTCACACCAGAAGACATGCTGACTAGTGGTTTAACACATAGAAAAAACACTTTGACACTTTTAATGAAAAAATATCCTTCTTATTTAAACATAAAACAAGACAGTGAGTCGATTCAGATGAAGTATGGCAAAGTAGTTCAAGATATCAAAGAAATGCAGTCTAAAATTTAACAAGAATGGCAAGTTTATATCACTGAATCAAGTATTTAGCCAGAACAAATATCACTCGAACAAGTTCAACACTCAGTAAGACACAGATAGCAGCGAAAATAGGTAAATCTAAAGCAGATCTTTGATCCTAAGCACTCAACAACCAAGAAAACACAGAGGGATCCTGATTTACTACGGTTATCCGACCAGTAAAGAGGATACTCAATAGGATGTGGTTGTCCGGACCAACCTATTGAGTCATACGAAAAAGGGGAGAGGGTTAGGGGTTGTATTCGATCACAAAGGACCAGAATACCTATCTAGCATGCAAGAAACCCTAGGGTCCTATTGACTCGACACAACATAATTACTTAAGAATTTTAAAGAAGGGAAAGAAGACAATACCAGATCGGGGGCCCAAGATGAGGGCACAGCCGACTTACGAGTCATGCCCTAGGGCACAAACGACGTGAGGCTTTTAGCAAGCCGATCGCGCAGAGCAGCGCAAACTGGCTTTGATACCACTGTTAGGTATCAGGCCAACTGGCTCTGAATCGCCGACCGGTTTCTTGCCGGACCCCGACTAGGCTCAGATCGAGCCCAGTTTCCACGTGCAAGGTTTGAGACCCTTGTTCTTCAAGCTTTGACACTCCTCCGGTGCGATCTTGGTCTTCAATCCTCTGGATGTGCGAGTGGGGTGCCAAAAGCCTTGCCTGTTCACTGAGATCGGGACAAGGTTGGCTCAGAACTCACCTTTGTGTGGTTCTTTGCCTTCCAACCGGCCGCCAAGGGGGAAACTATGGACAAAGGCTTATCTGGCTACTCACAGACACACAGAAACTCTCATTGGAAACCATTTTTAGGCCACAAAAGGATCGAAAAAGGTAGAGAGAAGGCAAAGCGAAGAGAAGAGAGAAGAAAGGTCGTGTGGCGCTGTTTATGGTTAGGGTTTGCATTACTCGAAAGATAAACTGGATCTATATATATATATATATGTATATATATATAAATATATATAAGCAGATTGAGTAAAATAACTGCTCCAACAAACTTCGATCCAAAACCCGCACCAACTCCCAATCCATATATCGAGCCTAGTTAATATTGGGCTCGGGATTAAATGGTTGGGCTGGAATAGCTAAAGAGGCCAACACTTCTCACAAACATAGTTAAATCCTTAACTTATTAAACCGATTTAACTCAAACCCTCAATTTTAAAAATTATGAATTTATATATGAGATTCTAACCCTCTTACATGAAATGAAGTGCAAATATATGTATTAATCTAACTATTTCCAGAAAAGTACATAAAAATAAATAATGTGAAATTATAAAAATAATCTTAGATAATTAATTTTTTCTTTTACCGAAATATGTAAAGTGGTCCAAAATATATTTTTTGTGCTGGAGAATTTATATATTTTTTGGTTTTTTTATTATTATTTAATGTTGTCTATTAAAAAAATTTTCTTTTAGTCTTAATTCTTTAAAAGAACTATATCCAATTTTTATAGGTCTCCCCATTTTTCATTCTTTTAAATCAATTCCCCAAATTAATACTCCCTCCGTCCCATTTTAAAAGTCCTGTTTCCCATTTTCGTCCGTCCCACTTTAATAGTCATGTTTCTAAAAAAGATAATTTTTTCACAATTAACAATAAAATATTAATTCCACTCAAATTATTATATACTCACATGCCTTTTGTGCCAAAAGCAAACGGAACTATTAATCTGGACGGAGGGAGTATATATTTATATAGATTCCCCAAATTAATAAAAAGAGAAAAAAGAAAAAAAAACCGTTATTCTATTGAACCCTACTGAAAACCCCCAAACCCTCAGCAGCCTACACAATTTCGTCCACTTTTGCCGACGGCAGACTCCGCACTCTCCTCTCTCTATCCATTTACCCTCACCAAAACCCTCAGAATCAATTTCGTATTGAGCAAATATTCACAAGACTTTGAGATGGGCGATCTCAGCTCCCCCGCTGCCTCCACCAAGCTCCCGATTCCGGGGAAGAGGAACATCCTCATCACCAGCGCTTTGCCCTATGTCAATAACGTTCCCCATCTTGGCAATATCATCGGATGTAATTCCCTCAATCTTACCTCTAGTAATTGATTTCATTTCCGCGTTTATGATTATGGGGAATTGAATGTGGTGATTTTGTTGGTGTCGTATAATTTTACCCGTTTGCATGTTTGGAGTTATGCGCAATTTGGCTAAGTGTTAGTTTGCCGGCTGTTAGAAATGATTTTTTTTTTTGTATGGATAGGTGTGCTGAGCGCTGATGTATATGCGAGGTATTGCCGCATGAGGGGTTATAATACTCTGTATATTTGTGGTACGGATGAATATGGGACTGCGACGGAGACGAAGGCGCTGGAGGAAGGCTGCTCTCCGAAGGAGATTTGTGACAAGTATTTTTCTTCATTTTCTCTAGATGTATAAAAACTTCTTTACATGAAACCTTTATTCACTAGAATACGTGCATCATTACGGTGGTGAGAAATTCTTGTTGTATCTTTAATTTATGTTTTTCCCCTCTATTAGAGTTTTTTTTTTTTTTTTCAATTGCTTTTTGGATGGGTAAAGGCACTGCTGAACCTGGGTAAAGACATTGATACAATACGGGTGTCAGAAATTTGTGAAGTGATGTTTTCTGGAAAATCTAATTTTGTGTTCCTTTTTATGCGTGTGTTATAATTTGAAGTTGATGGCATCCTATGTCTATCTCAAACACTTGATCTTTTGTTTCAAGGATTCATGTACCTAGACTGATGTCATTTTTTGTTTTGCAGGTATCATGCTATTCACAAAGAGGTATATAAGTGGTTTAACATAAGCTTTGATGAGTTTGGCCGTACCTCAAGTCCGCAGCAAACTGAAGTTTGTCAAGCAATTTTCAAAGAACTATTAGACAATAATTGGCTTTCAGAGAACACAATGCAGCAGGTGCCATATGCTTCCTCTTTGTTCACCCTACAGTCTTTAAGAGTGTTTTCCTCCCCATCTTAAATTAGATGTAATTTGTGTGGTGGTGAGGCTTACTAATTAATTCCTTTGTTCAGCTTTATTGTGATACATGTAAAAGATTCTTGGCTGATCGGCTTGTGGAGGGTGACTGTCCAACACCAGGTTGTAATTATGACTCTGCACGTGGTGATCAATGTGAAAAGTGTGGGAAGCTTTTGAACCCCACAGAACTACTGCATCCAAAATGCAAGGTACTATGTTGATAGATGTTTTAAGTATTTAATTAAATACCTTCTCATTCAATGATATCATGTTTTACACACATCTAAGAGAAAATAAGTTCGAGACATCAAATAAATTACATATATATGGATATTAATAATTGTTTGTGAAATGTGGCTTTCTTAACTACAGGTTTGCCGCAATACTCCGCACATCCGCGACACGAACCACCTGTTTCTTGAACTTCCTCTGCTGAAGGATAGATTAGAAGAATATATCAGCCGTATGTCAGTGGCTGGAGGGTGGAGTCAGAATGCTATCCAAGCGACTTATGCTTGGCTTAGAGAAGGGCTGAAACCTAGATGTATCACTAGAGATTTAAAGTGGGGAGTTCCTGTTCCACATGAGAACTTTAGGGAAAAGGTGAATAAATATACTTGTATTTCAAAGATTTAAGCCTTGTAATGTTTCTTCTATGTGGAATGAACTATTTTTATGATTCAGTGGTATTGTACTACTGATTAATATGTTCTGCTCCCAATTTGTTAGGTATTCTATGTATGGTTTGATGCGCCAATTGGATACGTCTCAATCACTAAATGTCACACGCCCGAATGGGAGAAGTGGTGGAAGAATCCTGAAAATGTGGAGCTATTCCAGTTTATGGGCAAGGATAATGTTCCTTTTCATACAGTAAGTCCATAAAATAAAATTGCATTGTCTTATTGCATACTTTTAGGGCGATAATTTGTTGCTGATGTGGCTTTCAATTTATTTTCCATTTTCTTCCATGACTGCAGTGAGGAATTCAGAAATTTAATCTTCTTTTTTGTTTGTTATCATCCTTTCTTCACAGATTGTTTAAGACTTTCAGTAATGCTGCATCTTTATGCCCATTTTTTAAAATTGGTCTGTAAATCTTTCAGGTAATATTCCCCGCCACTCTTCTTGGAACTGGTGAAAACTGGACTATGATGAAAACTATCAGTGTTACCGAATACTTGAACTATGAAGCAGGTTAAAAGATATGAACAAAGCAATTAATTTTTTGTATTATGAAATTCACGTCCCCTCTCATTTATATGTTGAATTTTCATTCTGGAAATGTTCAATTGGTAATTAGGGAAGTTCTCAAAGAGCAAAGGTGTTGGAGTCTTTGGAAATGATGTGAAAGACACCGTTATTCCTGTGGAGGTGTGGAGATACTATCTGCTGACAAACAGGCCTGAGGCAAGCTCTTTATGATATACTTCCTTTTATGTGTTCATACCTTCTGATCATGGACGACCACTTGACCTGTCCTCAACTCATCTCCCATGCCCCTGCGCAGTGTGATTGACCAAATGCCTGCTTTAAAATGAACAATGAACATTAACATGGGTTCGTGTTTTCAGGTGTCAGACACTCTATTCACATGGTCCGACTTACAAGCGAAGTTGAACAGTGAACTGCTGAGCAATCTTGGAAATTTTGTGAACCGTGTCTTGAGTTTTATTGCTAAAGACCCAGGTCAGTTAATTATCTTATTATGGGCCTTTCAGATAATTTTTCATTGTATTCAATTTAGTGTAATTATGGTTATCTATCCAGAAATTTAAGGATTTATGAAATTATTTCCCACACTTTTAAATTTATGGAATTCTATCATAGTATTATGATTATGGAATTTCATTCTAACCTACTTAACACAATTAAGTTTTCACATCATCAGTTAATTAACACTCGTATGTCAGTCCAACTCAATCATTTCTGTCTACAAATTCCCACTACTAGCATTCACTGTTGACATTTCTCAAAAAAAAAAAAAAGAAAAAAAGAAAGGCATTCACTACTGACAATCCTTCTGTAGGATTCTGAATAAAGAATCTGATTTCATTGGAAAAGCTTTGATGAACCTCACATTTAAAAGGAAAGATTGTTAGCCAAAGAAGCTCGTGTTCTTGCAGGGTTTTGGAGGACAAAATACAAGTTGCTAAACAGAAACATGAGTATCTTAATACGTTCTAGTGTATTGCCTTGAGGAACACAAGATATTAGCAGTCCCTTGATCAGTTTTCTGAACATAGTCTATTTTACAGCATCTACCTTAAGTGTAATGGTGCTGTTTTTCTCAACAATATGCTCATATTTGTTTCTCCATTGCCTTTCAGCTTCAGGATATGGTTCTGTCATTCCTGATGCTCCAAATGCAGATTCTCATTCATTGACTAAAGCATTAGGAGACAAAGTTGGCAATTATGTGGAACAGTATGTAGAAGCAATGGAGAAGGTAACTAGTATATGAGATTGCTTGTGTTCTGGAAGTGGTGGACCTACCTTGTGTTGGAAGAGAGAAGTCTTGGGTTCAGTACTCACTGCTCTCTCCATCCTGGCTAAAAGAGTTGATATAAAATACAATCTAGACCTTGAATTCTATTGAATAACGTACAAAATGGCATTGATTGTAGGTGAAACTAAAGCAAGGGTTGAAGATTGCCATGAGTATATCTGGTGAAGGCAATGCTTATTTGCAAGTATGAGTATATATGGTGTTCAGTTTGCCGTCTTACTAAAATATAACATCTCAGAGCTTATGATAAATCGAAGAGTAAACCTTATTGTTTTCATCTTCCACTTTTTAGGAAAGCCAATTTTGGAAACTTTACAAGGAGGATCAACCTTCTTGTTCTGTGGTCATGAAAACAGCGGCTGGACTAGTATATCTTCTTGCATGCCTCTTAGAACCTTTTATGCCGTCTTTCACCCTTGAGGTAATTTACAATATTGAGTGTGGGAAGTTTTATGCCAAGGTTATGATGTTACTAAGCAATGTGCTAGCTTATACTATTTAGTGATTAATTTATGTCCAATGCTATATAGGTACTTAAGCAGCTCAACTTACCATTTGAAACAAAAATTTCGCTTTCTGATGAAAGAGGTGAAGTCGAAAGGGCTAAAAGACCTTGGGAAATCCTACGTGCTGGACATAGAATTGGAACTCCAGCGCCATTGTTCAAAGAACTGGTATTTATTTGTCTTGCTGCTTTCTATTTGTTTCCATAGTTTATTTAGATTGATAATTTGTGTTATTGGGTCACTTATTGCCCTGCACATAATGACATACAGAAAGATGAAGAAGTAGAAGTCTACAGACAAAAATTTGCTGGAAGTCAAGCTGATAGGATTGTGAAGGCTGAAGCTGAAGCAAAGAAAATTAGTGAGAAACTTAAGGAAACAAAACTATCAGGTTATTCTTTCCTATGCTTTCCTCTATGTTAATTTACTCTTACTCATGCTCTTTTTAAGTATCAGAGATTTACTTTATTGATTGTGGCTTGGTTATGCTGATATATCACTTCCTGACTCTCAATCTCTCTTATCTTGTGTGTGCACCTGTCTGTGATTGTGTCCATGCATGTTACTGTGCATTTATTTTTTATCTCATGATTGAAAGATCTTATCATCAACTCTTTCCATGTTGTGGACTCACATTAATGCTGCTTGTCTTATGGTTTGTATGTTGTGAATGTAGCATCTTTCAAGACAAATATGTGCATTCAATGAGAAGCGGTATATTATCTGGAATAGGATTGAATATCTCTTGAATCAAACACAAGAATCTTTATAAATTTTAGGCATGTAGAGCGTCATTCCTGGAAGCATGCCAAAATTAATATTGTGATTCACGAATCATCAATGTTTGGTACCGACTTCATCTTTATTTTATGTAGATGGTAAAACTGCAAAGAAGGAAAAAACCAAAAAATCTGCTGAAGCGAAGCCCAAGGTCTCGGCTCCTACTGATGCTGAGATTTCCATTAGTAGACTAGATATTCGGGTTGGTCTCATTACAAAGGTTCAGAAACATCCTGATGCTGATTCTTTATATGTGGAAGAGATTGATGTTGGTGAATCACAGCCACGCACAGTTGTTAGTGGCCTTGTCAAGTATATACCCCTCGAAGAAATGCAGGTATCCTAACTCTTGCAGCTTCATGTGTGTGTTTTATGTGCTGTTAATCCACTTCCAGTGGAAATACACTTGCTTAACAATGTTTCTCATTTTCTGTATTAGAATCGAAAGGTTTGTGTTCTTTGTAACCTGAAGCCAGCGACCATGAGGGGCATAAAGTCTCAAGCAATGGTCCTTGCTGCTTCTAATAACGATCACACTAAGGTAAGCAAACCATTTATGTATGGTCCCTTTGGTTATGTGCATATCTGCTCAAAAGTAAAAGTGATAAAGTTTTTCCTATCAAAACTAGACCTGCGTTCCATTCATTGTAATTGTTTTGGTTGGAAACTATGATAAGAGTGAAGGAGTGTGGAACAGGAAAAATAATGATGAAATCCAATAAAAACCTCTGAATACATTCCTGAAGCAAACGTCTACCCAAATTCGTAACATAATAAATCCTAGAAACTAACTCATGGATTGGAAAAATAAGTCCTGTTCTAACCAAAACAATTAAAATCTAGTCAAATACTTCAGTAAATCATAGTCGATTAAATGCTATACATTAATTAGAAGACTTCTATCCCATAAATACTCCCGACCCTTTTCTAATATGGTGCATGTATATCAATTACCGATTACTTAAAACAGACTTGTCCTTTAGTTTTAGATTCAGATATCTGCAGCTACTGACATTAATTGGTGTCGGATAGCACTAGTTCGGTGGACAATGGTTTCGCATAGCGTGTGTGGGCTCAAGCATAACCCCAAAATAAATGGTGCAGCAGATTTTGAGTTGACAACCTTTTGAGTGACTGGGATATTCTCCTCTGTGAGGTATCTTGAGGCAGTGGCAGCAGAGGCCTGCTGTTGGTGCAGCTTCTGCCAGCAATGAAGCTGCTGATGATGGTGCCTTGCCTAGTATACATTGATATAACCATTGCAGGC
Organism: Plectranthus barbatus; assembly: GCA_026898455.1. Classification (NCBI taxonomy): domain Eukaryota; kingdom Viridiplantae; phylum Streptophyta; class Magnoliopsida; order Lamiales; family Lamiaceae; genus Plectranthus; species Plectranthus barbatus. The sequence continues at coordinate 15,958 of JAPKLW010003272.1, forward strand.
GTAAAGCCCATCTGTGCAGTCATCAAGGTGATTCAGTGGTTACAACGCTTCTTCTCTATCCTTTCAAAAACATTGACTCCACCGCAGACAAATGTCTGTGCAGGTATTTCCTGCCAAGTAGAATAACATATGAATTCGGAGAATGATATTCTAGCAATGAAAGCAAATTGATAGAGTGATGAAGCCGAAACAAGAAACAAATAACAATTCAATAAAGTAAATACCTGTGAAGAGATCCTGCACACTAATGTCTGCCCAAATAGCTGAAGAGGTTGAAACAAGAAATAAATAACAATGAAATGAAATATATACCTCCTTAAGAGATCCCCATACTAGGACAATAAACTAACACACCACTGGTCAAATATAACGAATACTTAATTAAATCTCCCTTTAAATTAACTAAAATATTTATATCCCATACAGACTCCTAAACTTAATCTAATTTACTGCATGCATATCAAAATACTTACTGGTTGATGAGTTGGTTTTCTTCCCAAGAGACTAGGTACCATTAGGGCTGTGCCTTGAGTTGGAGCCATGCCTCTGAAACACTTGTTCAAGTTTCAAAGAAATGGCATTGAGCTTTAAAAAGTATGCTCGAACTCGTTTGATTACCGATTGAGTTTACTCAAACAAGTTTAATTGGGTTGATTGCTTGATGATCTCGAGTAGTTTGATATTTTATACATGTTTGCTCCATTTTTACTTATCAAGCTCTTTAATCGGATCATTAAATCTTATAAAAAACAAAACTATGTTCAATCTTTCTTTGATATTCTTATTGAACTGAGCTCATTTGAGCTTTTAGCGAACAATCATGGGTCAGGTATCAAGTTGTTTGGTTTGATTTTCAGCCTTAGATATCATGTTATCAGAGAGCCCCTTCTGACTTCCTATAGTAACGATTGGCTGTGTTTTAAAAAGCGCGCCTAGGCGAGGAGGCGCGCCGCGAAACAGGCCGATCGCCTCAACGGGTGTGATGCGCGCAGGGTCTGCGAGGCGTGGCGGAGGCGCCCGAGGCGTGCGAAGCGCGCCCAGGCGAGGATGCCATCGCCTCCTGAATATTGCTTTTTCAGAATTTTTTTTTTAATTTTTAATATTTAATTAAAACCCTAAAAATTTAGTATACCCACCCCCAACCCCTCGACTCGTTCGAAAGAAATAACCCACGCGAACAGAAAAACAATCGTGCGAAGCCAACCCAGCCGACCCACCCCACTCTGCCGGCCGCTCCCTTCCGCCACCGCCGCCAGCCGCTGCGCGCCACCGCCGCCGGCCATCCCGCGTTGTCCGGTCGCCGCCGCTCAGCCTGCATCGTTAAGTATTTTTTTTTCTTTTTTATCCTGTCGACTGCCTTTCCCTCACCCTCACCCACCGTCCCTGCTTCTCAGACGCTCACCCACCGGCGCTGCTGCCCAGAACCACCGCCGGCGCTGCTGCCCAGACCCGCCGCATCGCTGACTCGCTGTCCATAGCCCCCAGACCCGCTGCACATCGTCACCTGCCTAGCCACAGGCCCACAGCCCTGCTGCAGCTCGTTAGTTTCTTACTGCACTTGATGATATGGAATTTGATGATTAGTTTGATATGATTGAACATGTGGTTTTTGGAATTGAGACAATGAGACTTTGATTAATGTTCTTAACTTATTGTGTTTTTGTAATTTGTTGAACTTGAATTTTAGTTATTAATCTTTTTATTTTGCTATATTTCATAAATTATTTGTTTAATGACATGATATATAATATGAGTAATTACATATAATTATGTATAATTTTTTTGAAAGGGGTGTCCTTGAGGCGCTCGCCTTGTCCTGAGTCGCCTCGCGCCTCGCACCCTTGTCGCCTCACCTCGCCTCGTGCTTTTTTAAACCCAGACGATTGGTAAAGTCACCTGTGTGACGTCAGAGCTGGCCAACTTTTGTAGTTGAAACTTCAGTAGGTAGTGTCAGATCGTTTGTCATGGTCGGGACTGATTAAGTGCATGTAAAAATTACTCCCAAATTACTCCCTAGGAAGTATTTTTTGTGTGAATATATATGAAAGGATGCAAAGGTATAACCATAGTAAAACTTTTGGATTTTGCTTGGCCAGGTGGAGTTGGTTGAACCTCCCGAAGGGGCTGTTGTTGGTGAAAGAGTGAGATTCCCCGGATTTGAAGGCTCGCCAGATGATGTCCTAAACCCAAAGAAGAAGGTGTGGGAAACACTTCAGGTGGATCTGCATACGGATAAGGAGTTGGTGGCCTGCTACAAAGATTTGCCTCTTACAACCTCAGCTGGTGTCTGCAAGGTTTCATCAATTGGTGAAGGTTCAATTCGATAGATTGACGTTCCGTACCTTTCATAGAACTTTATAAGAGATTTCTGACCCGACCCTTTGATATGCTCAAATGTTCAATTGCTGAAAAATGTGAAGAACATAAATTTTCATTTGTTGTCTGATTAAAGTGCATAGGATCTTACAAATTTTCTGTGTAATGTAATAATATTTGGATTTTACTTTAATTAAAATCTGTGTGGGATTGGATCCTGATTCTGCTTTGAAAAAGTAATAGATGTAGGCCTCTAATAATTCATAGGTAGAAATGTATTTTTATGGAAGAGAGAGAACATGCATTGATTTAGAAAATAGGTAAAAGCTAAAAGGTGCAGATTAGAAAGAGAATTATATGGGTTTTTATCGAGAGGTTTATAGTTTTTCTTACAATAAGTATGTTAGATTGTTTATTTATTTATTTCTTCTTTCTGTCAATTTTTTATCGAACAAAGGCATGGATACCATTGTTTCAATTTTCCCCACGAAAGGGGTACTAAAACAAGGCATCTTCATTGACTAATTTCAGAAAATAAATAAAACTTGTTCGAAGCAAAAGCCACGGTAACAACAAAGAAAACCGATCCAAGTTACTAACAACGTCAATCAATACATGAGTAACTTTAACATCAAATTACACCTGATCTTGCCAGGGTGAACTGATAACCAAAAAATTAGTAACTCAACATGATACACAAAATACAAAATGCGATAAACGTCCTCTTTGATGTGACAAACAATCTTCTTCGCATCATGTTGAAGCTTGTTCAATGATTCACTGCAGCCGAAACCGTGGCCAATTGAAGATAGTTGAAGAAGTGTGCTCTATACAAATCCACTTGATGATGGCACTCAAAATCATAGACATGCGTCGAGCCAATCCTTTATGTTAGACCACACCAAAGAAAATGTGAGAGCAAGATTCATTCATTTCATTACACATAACACACGATCGAATATATTCTCAGTATAAAAACAATCTCTAGTCTTTAGTCGTCACTGAAAACCTCGGTGGGATGAAACTCTTCCACACCAACCTATGCCAAAAACCACTGAGGTGCCTCAGTAGTAAACCAATCAGTAAGAAAGGTCGTTGCATCACTAACATTCCCATTACTCTACAAACACAAATAATATATAATCTGAAGAATCATTTTAATTAATCAAAGGTAAATCATTCCATTGAACACCCACATCCTAAATATCAACCCCATGTATATACTCTTCATGAAGAGTTCGCCTTAGCATGTATATTCTAAAGCACCTGCAAGAGAACAACACAATTCCAAAATCTTAAAGATTGTGTGGTATTTTAAGGGAATTGAATCGTTAGAAATTCGGCATCTTAGAGAGGACTGAAAGGATATTCATATTCAAACATGGTGGAAGTCAGATTGACCGCAAAAGTACGAGTGGAATTTTTTAGTTCCTACGCTATAAATTAAATAATTGGTTTAGTTAGAAGCATCATTTAGTTTCCACATCAACAACCGAGGCTCAGTATGTAGTTGTTATGCTCAGATGCATTGAATTAAGCAACATTTGAGATATTATAACGTTCCAATTAATGCAATACCCATATTCCATGATAACAACAATGAATCTAGTTTGCCACTCAAGAATAAAGCACAATGATGTCAAACAAAACTTAATTTAAGATCATGCAAAGAAGGAGGATGTTTCTATTGCCTATGTTAGAACTGAGTACCAATTGAATCAAGATTCAAAGAGTTGTGCACTCAACTTGGTCTTCTTGAAGAAGGAGATAACTTATTCTCAGCTCTTAGTTGTAAGAATTGTTATTTTGAGAAAACTGAGTTCTAATTCTTAGTTATTGATTTTCTAAAAATGGACTGATGGAGAAGACCGTTAGCTGTTAGAATGACCACTCTGAGTGGAATTTCTGAAAGTTGGAAAGTAATCATTTACTTAGTTGGTTACGGAGGAAAACTGAATCCAAGGTTTAAGTTGTGGCACTTACGACTACTGATATTGTATCTTAGTATCAGGAATCAGTCCTAGTTATACTTATATAGGAAGAAAGATAAATGAGGCAGTACAAAATAAATTGCAATAGATTTCTAAATTTGAGTTCAAATGCATTGAATGCTCATTAAAATTGCTAGTATATCGTAGACATGCAAGCTACAAGATCTTGACACGTAGGAACCATTCTCGAGCCAATTATGATAATTGTGGATTTGTTATGCCCCAATTTAAAATAAAGGATAATTCATGAGGTGCATTGGAGAGAAAAATATGACATGCGTGTTTGAGGTATGAATAGCATGAATGTAAACATGATAAAACATCCAAACACTAATGATAATCAAAAGAGCCTCTCTGAAGAGGGATCGAAGCACTTTAGATGACATGATATTAAGTTCGTTATGTCTAAAACAAGTATTTAGAGCAAGAGTTTTGCTAGCAACAGAAAGTATGAGAGGAAGAATGATGAATTTATATACTGAAAGCATCACACTTGGTATATTATGAACAATTTTTTTGGTTAATATACTGGTAATTATTATTGTTGTATTATCATCTCATGTCTGAATTAACAAACATGTATTGCAAGCTACTTATTCTCTTATCTCGTCTATAGCGAGATCATATGGTGTGTTATATATCACAGAAGATTGTATAGATCACTTGACCTAGCGAGATATAAATGGTTATCACAACTGAGACAGTGTTAGGGTAGACTGTCGGTTTAAGCTTCAGAGCAACCAGTAATTAGTGGCTTATCTTGGTCACTAGATGTGCTGGTATGTTTGATACGTATTGGACAATTTTTTTGGAAGAGCTAGCGTTTTAAAATAAAATGAAGGAAATAGAAAATAAAATAAAAAATCGAAGATAAAATGAAAATGAAGTATTTTTAGTTTAAAATTTAGTACTATCATATTCCCACGTTAAGACGATTCTCACCCGATTAACCGCAAAGTATAGTTAAATCTAGTTGTAATCGCAAAAATCATATTCAAATAAATAAACACGAATTTGGATACATTTTGATTTTAATTTGGATCAAAAGTACAAGTTTATGTATCCTATCTCTATTGTTCCTTTGATTATTCTCTTCTTGAGTGTTGTTCGAAGTCTTCAACAGAATTTGGCTCCATCGATCCTCTTAAACTTGATCTTGAAGTTTTATAACATTAATCCAAAGGATTTTCACCTTGATTTTGGATTAAACGTCATTTTTTGATGATTTCTAGAAGAACTTCTACCTTGTTCTTCGTAGACTTAAAGCTTGATCTTCTTGTTCTTCTTGAATTTACTCTTTGATCTTTTTCTTCAACAATTTGGAGGGTTGCTAGCATTTCTTCGGGGACTACGAGCCTTGATTCTGAATCAAACGTAGGAATTGCTTAACTTTTGATAAAAAATGCATTAGAGATGACGAAGAACACCTTCAGATCTTCAAATGAATGCCTTGAGCATTGAAGATAATTCTTCCTTCAAAGAGCTCTTCAAGTTATGCATTCTTCACTTGTAATTTCACTTCAATTGTGCCTTGTATTTATGGGCAAAATAGAGAGATTTAGGGCTAAGGTGGCGTGATTTCATTCGTCCATTGAGTTGTGATCACACGCTTCTCATGTTTGGTGAGCTTGACATGAGTTGGCCTTTTATTGGGCAATTGCATTTATACATTAATTTATTTAATTTATGAATTCATTTTAAATAAATTCCTAAAATATAATAAATTTGTATTTAATATTTTAAATCCACGTGGCACGTTTTAATTGGCCTTGAATTTTTTGTGTGCCTACAAATTGCCCCCTTGAGACTTTTTGAACAATTTGACTCGGAGAGGACGAGTCTCAATTATTTCGATAGTTTATACTCATATCAAGGAGTTTTTGAACTTGATTTGCAGATAGTTTATTCTCGCATCGAGGAGTTCTTTAACTTTATCTGTGGATAGTTATAATCGTATCAAGGAGTTTTTGAACTTGATTTGTAGATAGTTTATACTCGTATCAAAGAGTTCTTGAACTTGATTTGCAAATAATTTATACTCGTATCAAGGAGTTTTTGAACTTGATTTGCATTTTAAGGCATTTTTTTCGGCTGGATTTGTTTAAAATAGACAACCCCCATCTATCTTTTTCCATAAGCTTCTCCTCTTTTCAAGGCGGTTTAACATCAAACTTGTTGTGGCCCAAAAGAACATTATCATTGTTAAATGTAGTCAATATCATTTTATTAAAATTATCGGTTTAATCTTAATTGAATTTTAATACACCTTTAAGATCATTGTTATCTTTATTAAATATCACTGTACGTTGTTGACATTATCATTATTACTTGTATTCAATATCATTTTATCAAAATTTGTCGGTTTAATCTTAATTAAATTTCCTCAAATCGAATTCGTTCGTCGGACTGTTTCTGCTTCACTTTTTCTCTCTCTCTCTCTATCGTCAAATCGTCGAATTTGGTAGGTGGAAGGATATTAATGATATGCAATTAATTAAGTAAATAGATAATAATGGGAAGAGATCATGGGCTATATTTTGGTAACTGCACCCGTAATATCCGCATGCAGAATTTAAATGATTTCAATTTTTTATGTTTGAGACTAATATACCCTTTTGATGATATATTAACCGAGCGACAATGATAAATATTATCATTAAATCTTGGACGCTAATCTTAGAAATGAATGGCTAGATTTTGGTCTCTGTTCATTCATAGATCCATGTTCAGCCTAGATCATATATATATATATATATATATATATATATATATAGAGAGAGAGAGAGAGAGAGAGAGAGAGAGAGAGGATGGATCATGTGAGAAAAAATCCATCTGTAAGAAAAAGAATGAATTATATCCATCAGTTCTAAAAAAATCAATGATTGATATTTAATCTAGCAACAATTAAAACGCAATCAAGCAACAAAATAATCAAGCAACAACTAAAGCACAATCAAGCAACATTGTAATCAAGCAACGACTTGAATGCAATCAAGCAATGTCGTGAATGCAATCAAACATCTTTCTCACTGGATCCGCTCCCTATATATATATATATATATATATATATAGGTGTAATCATATCACAAGTCCCATTTAGATGGGAGATGAGAATGAATCATACCCTTCTATTTCTCAAATTGAGCGGTCCAAATTTAAGATTACAAATATTCTAATTTATTGTTTTATTAATTAATTTTATGTAATACGGGCTGTTTGGTATTTTTGCATTTGATTTAGATTCTTTCCTAACTAATTTTGCTGAGATTGTCGAAAGTATGATCCTCTCTATCTTTCCATTTGCTATTCATATCTCCATTCCTACAATTCAACACGTTTGAAGAATTTCAATCCGTTTCTTCTTCCATACAATTCAAAACGATTGAAGAAAATCAATCTGTATGTTCGTTCTCCCACTATCCACCGACATTGTCGTCCTCTCTCTCTTCCGCTAGTGACGACGTCGCCATCCCACCTCACCACATTTTAACCTATCTGCAACAAAGAAAATGAAGATGGTGCAA
>JAPKLW010003272.1:24188-46024 GCA_026898455.1 Plectranthus barbatus
TGTAATGTAGTACATTATCTTCGCAATGTACCTGATTTTGCCTAGATAATGTAGTAAGCTTGTCTAGATAATGCACTGCCAGCGAGGTAACAGGTAACATCTGGGAAGTGGTTAACATATTAATGCATCCCTATATATATATATATATATATATATATATATTTAAAATATAAAAATAATTTGATGTACTAAAATCGCCTAAAAACTACTCAAGTCCTATCTAGATATTAGACCTTTCTAAACGTCGATCGGACTAATAGCTATTGAATTTTATGTCACCAGGATTATAACAAAGAAAATCGCGTCTAGCTATTTCTTACATGAATACCAAATCAAAATCATATAATTATGTCGAATGCGTCACTGGCAATGAATTTAAGTCAGATTTGCTAAGCATTAATTTGAAATTGTCAATTGTGACGGCTATATAATATAGTTATTTTTGCTTGAATTAAACCCACGTACATAGTCCAACACATTATACATTTATCTTTATTGAATCAAATCTAGATAGTCAAACACATTACCTACTCTTTGATAGGTCAATCCAATTTAAATACCAATTTCAAATATGGCATAAAAATGGATTAAGGTTGAACTAATCTAACTTTAAACTTTTCTGACCCAAATAACTGGAGACAATGTTCAATAGGTTATTTCGATTGAACTGATTAATAATGTATAAATATTTTTATCTAATCTATTCTACCAACTAATTATATCAAAGATCACATTTCTCAAAGCTCAAATTCTATAATTATATTTTAGGGAAAATAATTTCTAATTGACAATTGTGTCCTTAAATTATAAAGTTGAAACATGTTCGAATATTAATGAATTAAAAATATTTCTAATATTTAAATTGATTGAACACATAATGATTGTGATGTATGTTGGATATTTTATAAGAGATAACTGTATATTTTTTATTGTTTAGAAGATTAAATTAGAGAAATAGAACTCATAAATATTAAATATATAAATATATTTTAATCAAGGTTTTGATAAAATATTTTCATCAATCCAAAAAAATATCAACACAAAATTGATTTGTACCAAAGGACTTTTAACTCGATAAGTTGGTTTCCTGAGAGACGGTCTTAACATTTTTTTATTGTGAGACGGACCTTAATACATCATTTCAATAAGTTAAAAATATTATTTCATTTTTAAAAATTACATTAATTATTTGCAACAAAGAAATACATTATTTGCAATAAAGAAACACATCATTTCATTAAATTCGTTTCACAATAAAAATGGTGAGACATCATTTGCAATAAAGAAACACATAATTTTATTAAATTCATCTCAAAATAAAAATGATGAGACAGTCTCATCTGAGAATTTACCTAACTCGATATAGCTGAACCGAGATTAGTCAAATCAGATCAATTTACATCCCTACCTACTACAACCTAATCAAAGACAATTATGCAATAGGCATCCTTGACCGGCAATATTAATGTTATTTAATTAAAAGCTGATCATATATAAATAGAGATCTTTCAAGTTGTAGCTTAAACATTTATTTCTAAACATACCCAACAAAAATGGGATCAAAGGGAGTTATTTTGCTTGGCCTTTTCATAGTTGTGTTGTTTTTCATTTCATCAGAAGTTGATGCAGCTGAAGACCTTACTCATATTTCTCATGTAAAAATTACAGCCAGAAAACTGATGAGTTTTTCCATGAGAACTCTCACATGTAAGCATTTTTCTATTTATCTCATTTTGTTTTTTTATCACAACATTCTTGATATTGCAAACCATATATTACTCTGTGAAGGTGCAGAAATATCATTTGTTTTTTAAAATATATCATTTCTTCTATTGGAAGCGTATCATTTTCTATACAAAAAAGAAAAAAAAAAAATTAAAGGATGTTAGTTTACTACTTATATGAAAAAGTAAGACTTTTAACAATTAAAAATTAATTTTTTTTTAAAATTGTCTCGTGTTACGATCGGAATCCAGATGTGGAATGATAAAAATAAGACAAATTCTCAGATGAGACGGTATCATCATTTTTATTGTGAGACAAATTTAATAAAATGATGTATTTCTTTATTGCAAATGATGTTTCACTATTTTTATTGTGAGACGAATTTAATGAAATGATGCATTTCTTTATTGCAAATGATATATTTCTTTGTTGCAAATAATGTAATTTTTTTTTAAAAAATAATATATTTAACTTATTGAAATGATGTATTAAGGTCCGTCTCACAATAAAACAATAGTGAGACCGTCTCTGAGAAGACCAACTCTAAAAATAATAGGATACATTAATTTAAATTATATCCTGTTTATTCCAATATGATTGGAACCCATGAGATATTAGACATATTATTAAAATATCCAGAAATCTAGGATTTGCTACAAGAAAAATATTAGAACACAATAGCGCGCTTTAATTATAAATGTGATGCACAAAAATATAAGTTTTTGTAAAACTATAATAATAATTTTTTGAAGTACATTCTAGAAGGGTGGGAACTACTACATGATTAAATCTGATAAAACGTCTAAGCATGATTAAACCATGGTCTTATTCTTATATGTCTTGGCGATTTATTCAAAACAATCAATATTTCTCTTAAGAAAAATCATAAATAAATAAATAAAATAAGGCATTTGTTTGAATAAAATATTATTTTAACTGGTTTAATTACTAAAGCCTCTTTTATTTTCAACATACTCAGCTGAGAAGACAACTTCAAGTTCGCCGCTTCCAACATATCCTCAATCGCCATGCAAATACGGGTGCTAAAGCTCAGTTAGATGTTAATTTTATGAATAAAACTATATCATATAAAATTTTAAAGTTTAATTTTTATTAAAACATTTATTGTTGGCTCCATTTGAATGATGTATCTCATAATTTAATTTGTTTTGGAGCTTCTTGTTTATATCTTGAAATGAATGATAAGATTGCATGAGAGCAAGGAAGCTGAAGCTGTGTAAAAATTATTTTTTTGTGAGAACTGATGTCTGAAGAAATTTTGTGTTGCAAAAGGTAAAGTGAACCCTAGCTTCTAGTTATAGGCTTTTCACACAAGGAAATAAACAGCGTAATAAACAAAAAAAAAACATTAATTTTTGAGGTGGTCAGCTATATTTGTTACTCCCGTTCAAGATGGGAAAAGAGAGAATAGATACTCATCTTTGCCAAAAAGAAAGTTTAATGATTCCAGCAAGAAAGCACTCACGAACAACAAGACAATCCAATTTGATGTGGTTGGTATGCTCGTGAAATATTATATAGTGACTAGTACTTCAAACTTAGCCTTGAGTAGATAAGTCCAATTAATTTTTGAAAAATTGTCAACTATGGTAAGGAAGTATTTAAAACCATCAATTGATCTATTATGAGGTAAAGGTAAATTTTCAGATGACACGGTTTCATCATTTTTATTGTGAGACGAATTTAATGAAATGATGTGTTTCTTTATTGCAAATGATGTATTTCTTTGTTGCAAATAATGTAATTTTTAAAAATGAAATGATGTATTTAACTTATTGAAATGATGTATTAAGGTAAAAAAATAATGAAACAGGAGACCAACTCTTAAATAAAAAGCATTCATAGCCATAGAATTAAGCTTATTAACTCGAAGAAAAAATAAAAATGTAACACCTAAACTTAGTGTTGATAGAAAATGGAGGGGAAAAAAGATGTGTTGGTTGAGGTCACTATTACTGCACTTCTCTGATATAATGTGTAACACCTAAACTAGAAGTGATCTTAAACACAGGCAGCAGTAAGGTTTAACGTCAGGAATTGTTCATCTTAACTGCGGTTTCAGTATACTAATCTTAAATTCCCTTTTGTAACTTTATTTAGTGAGATAAGTTTAAAATGTAAAAAACACTCAAATGTTCTCTACGTAAGATCAATGGATAACATTTTGCCTTGGAGAGGGGGCCTGATAACGTATAGAATGTATGACTTAAAAAGAAAGAACAAAAGAGTTAAACTGATTGCCACCCTATATTAGTCTCAAACTCTACAGATTTCTTTGTCTAAAAACACATTTGATACGGATGTGTAGACATGGCAGTCCATGACTTAAAAGCTAACATGACTTTTATGATTTGATAGAGTTAAATGTCCTAGAATTTGTTGAGTCCTAATTCTATGAAATCCATTTGCCCTTATTCCAATGATGGAGCCCGTGAATTGAAACAGTAATGAGCTAAGGTTTATGCATCAAATCTGCTTATCCCAGAGGTTTTGATATCTGAATAAAACATTCAGAAACTTGATTAAATGTTTATGTCTGTCCATAATGCCTGCAACTTAATGGCAATAAATATTAATCCCATCTAGTAACCCAGCATTACAAACTTCTTTTTTGTTTCCACATAAAGTTGTGTTCCACATTTCACCAACTTTGTGAGATGCTCACATCCATAATAAGCTACAGAAAATTCATAAACGCTATTTTATTGCTCATATCCGAGTTCAAATAAATCAAAAAGTGATTGGTGGGCTGTTTCTAAAGTCAAAGCTCGGCCAAATATAGAGTTTCCTATTCAAACACACAAGTCAACAATTGATCCACCATTTCAGGAGGATGAGTTAAATGCCGACATTGAAGTTGATCCAATTTGTGTCTCAACTGGTGGTATGATAGAAATTGTTAATGAGAATTCTAGTAGCGATTGTGATAGTGAGGTTGGTGAAGATGATGAAATTGAATGTGATGAAGATGATGAAACTGAATGTGATGAAGATGATGAAACCCAATGTGATGAGGATAGTAATTAGCTTCAGGTTGATTTATTTCAATTTTATTTAATTATTTTATATTTGTTTCCTTGATATGTTTAGAAGATGTATTTATAAAGTATGATGTTATCTCTTTGTTTTATTTACAGATATGGCTAGAGGTGGTGGTACATCACGGGCACGATGTCGCATGACACTTAGTGAAGATACTAGTATGCAATCTTCATCATCTAGTATGAATGTGGAGGAGGATATGGATATGAATGCACATAATGTTGTCAATGATGCTAGAGTCTATATAGAGCTTGATGATAGGTATTTTTAATTAATTGTTCATTATAATTTTCAATTTATGTATATATGTGGATGTGGTTGTACTAATTGAATGACATTGGCAGGACATTGATACCTGCTCACCCAATTGCATAAAAAATAACATCTATTTTCAAGCAATCAATAGCTGAGAAAGGTGTTAATTGGAGATCCGTACCAGAAGAAGTAAAGCGCCAATATTTTGAAGAATTCAAGGTATATCATATTATATTTATATGAATATTTTCAATTGATTTGTTTGAGGAAATAGTTTGGTTCAAATCAATTGTTATGTGACTAGCAACAGTACTTCTCTTTGCTCTTTAAATGCTCTCACTTTCTTTCACTCTATACTTATTAGTAGTTCTGTTCACTGAAAATGATATATGCTCATTAGTTCTTGGAGAAATTGCCTTGAACACGGAATTTATTGTAAATGAATGTCAGCTGCTACTACTTCTATAACCTCTCTTAAGCTAAAGTGTTGCAACACCTTATTTTTTCTTATATTATTGATCAGTTATACATTTTTAATTACTTGTTGCAGAAATATTTCACTTGGGATCAACAACTCAATGACTTGATCTATGATGCTTGGCTCGATAAAGCTAGTGAGCGCTACAAGGATATGGTGTGTATGGTGAAGAAAGAGCGAAAAAGACCGTTATTCATTAGTCAAGAGGTATGGCCATCCTGGGAAAAGTATTGGGACACACCTACAGTGCAAGAGAAATCAGAGAAAGCGAGACAAAATAGAATGAGTAATCCTGATACCACTAACAAACATCCAGTCATTCATAGAGGAGGATCAAGATGTGCCCAACAATATGCCATTGATTTGGTATGTGTTATATCAATACAACACATATCAATAATGTTTAGTACGTGTTCATCGAAGAAATCTTAATGGTAGATATTTGTATGTTCTTACACAACATGCATGTAGTAACATGAAATTAGAGTATAATCATTGTCATCTGAATTTGATAAATGATGTTCCTGATCTACATATATATTAGTGGTAGGGGTGATTAAACTAAAGCTTGCATACATCTGAATGTAATTGTAGCTTCTTTCTTACAGCTTGATTTTAATTTGGTATATTTCATATTCAATTTGCACAGGCGAAAGAGAAAGGAGTTTCAAATTCTGATGTCAGTTGGGATGTGTTTAAGAGATTACATTGTTTAAATGGAAAGTTTATTGACAACAAATCAACTCGTATTGCGGTAAGTGTGGTAGAGATGCGATTTTGTGATTATTCTATTGTGTTTGCCCAATTTTGTTTATTATACATGTTTCTGGTAAGAGTGTAGAATATTCATTTATTTCATTTCTATAATGAATTACACTTCAAGTGAGCTCTTACAACATTTATATATAAGAGAAGTAATGCAGTTAGCTATCCAAATACATCACGAAGTATGCTAATTGCTTAACATCCTCACAGAGGAATATTATTCATGCATCAGCTGTACGTTTAGTTGTAACAAACTTGATTCGGCATCTTTAGATGTCAGCTGTATATCTGATTTGGCCTTCAGAATAATTTCTTGTTTAAGTTTTCATGCTCGTTTATTGAGTTCATGGTTCTAATAATATGAGATGGTTAACATGTTGCTGATTTCCAGTGCTGCTATACAAGAGATGGATATTACTGGTTCTAATAATATGCAGCAGCTATAAATTTTTTTGTTATTTACTTTTGATGAGTAGTTTATGTCTATCTAACTGAAAAATGTTGGGCATTTAATTCCCTTGTATTTAAATTTTTTATCCATGTATTTAACTATCATTGTATCGACATTGTAGGATGAGGTTCAAAAGAAAGCTGAAGAACTGAGTCAACCTTTACTTGGCACTACCGATCCAGTTACGATAGACATGAGCAAGATATTTATGGATGTGGTAGGTGGTGTTTCTAAAAAGGGACGAGTGTTTGGTTTAGGTTGTCGAGGGAAAGCATTTGCTGCTGGTAGAAGGTCATCTTCTCAGTTGTTTTCGCATGCGTTGAATCAGCAAGTTGAAGAGATTCAACAAAAAATGGAGAGACAAAATATGCAATTTCAAGCTCAGATGGAGCAAATGGAGGCTCGATTGAGGGAGCAAAAGGAAGAAAATGAGGCTCGATAGAGGGAGCAGAAGGAAGAACATGATCGAGAAAAGGCTGAAATGGAGGCTAGAATGAGGGAGCAGATGGAGACCATATGTGCACGATTTATGGGTGGTTTTAGACCTCCACAATAGATATGTGACTTGTTGGATATCAGAGAATGGTTTAAAGAGGTAACTCTCCCTCTAGTATACTTTTAGAGAAGACCACATAACCTACTCAATTGTGAATATTGTTAGACAAGGGAAAATTTTTACTTATTAACTTCCTAGCAATGGGTTAGCTTCATTGATGATGGGTGATTCTTGATTAAAACCTTGTACTTATACATTGCTTTTGTCTGATAATAGCATGAAGGAAAAGGAGTTGCTGGGAGATTCTAAGTCCTAGGGGTTTGAGCTAATTAAGGTAATATATCTTAACTTTTAGCTGCCTTGTATTTTGCTTACTCTTACAGGAAAAAAACATGTATTGAATTTGGAATATTCTTACTCGTATTTATTCCTTTTTAGATTATTGATATATAAGTTATATCTGTTGTAGTATGTCTATTATGGTTTAATTCCCCCACCTCCCACTTTCCAGCTATTCTTGATTTCATTTTATTGATTTTTGGTTATTGGGTTTTTTTATGCTAAGCCTAATGTTAGTCAGATAATTTCAAACGCAATGTCTACATTTTTGGAAGCTCGAATGCTTTCTCTGATTTCTGTTTTTTTTTTGTCTTATCCCTTATTTTTCTCTGTTCTGCTACAGTTTTTCAGTTGTATTTTTATACCTTGGCCTTTTTCCCCAATTTTAAATTCTTGGAATAGGTATAATATGTATGTATATGTTTACTTGATTCTGCATCAACCTTTGCTTTGGAGTGGCTGATTTAATTACAAAGTTTCGTTTGATGTAATGCGTTGTTTGAAAATAGGCTCTCAGAGATAACCGATGGAGTGAACAAGAAGTAGCTATGGAGTAGCTGATTTTTGGAAAAGTTATGTTCATTTGATTTTTGAACTGTATATATTTTTGAACTGGATTGGAAAAGTTAACACTTAGATTGTTGGACATGGCAGTTATGGATATTAATTTTGTGCTTATTTTACCTGAACTCATAACATTTTCTTTGCAATAATAAAATATTGGTACATTGATTGGTTTGTCTCATAGATATTGATACAATATTAAATATTAAAAATAGGAAAAAAAAAATATAAACTAGTGATGGAATAATAATAAAAATTGAATCTAGCGACGGGAAACTCATTGGGAAGAAAATTGAATCTAGCAACGAACATTTTGTCAGAAAAAAGAAAAAAGATTGAATTTAACGACGAAAATTCCGTTGGTAAAAAATATTGAATTTACCGACGGATATTTCGTTGGAAAAAAGCAATTGAATCTAACGACAGAAATTCCGTAGGCAACATATAAATTGGCGACGGATATGTGATATGTGTGTAAAATGACCTATTTTTCGATGTGTGAACTTGCATGTTTTTGGCCATTTTACCCTCATATCATATGTTTTCATTGTTCTTTTGTCTTATTTTCGTGTTTTCGTGTTTGAAATGTTGTAGGATGTGTTTTGAGCATAAAACAACACTTTTGGATGAGTTTTGGATGGAAATCGCCCGAGCTAGGAGTCAAAGGGAAGCAGGATCGACCGAGCGGTGCAGAAAGGGTGCTGGGGCTGTTCAGAGACTTCGCTCGGCCGAGCCAAACTTGGCTCGATCGAGCCAAGCCCTTCAGAGAGGTGGCTCAGTCGAGCCAGAGCGGATTTTTGGAGATTTTCAGCATTTGTCAATTTTCAGCATGGCTCGGGCGAGCCAACTTGAGCTCGGGCGATCCGAGGCCCTGTTTGCTCATTATAAAAGGGGGAAAATGGTTATTTTCATAACTAATTCATAACTTTTCATACTTTGAATAACCATCTCCTAAATTCTCTCTACGGTATCCATTTCCATCCCTTCCAAAACCTTACCCAAGGTACAAAGGGGATTGACTAGAAAAGAGTCGGTTGCTCAACCTCATAGGAATTAAAACTTTTTTACTTCAATGATTAACCTAATTAGATTAAATCTACGTTTATTTCAACATCCTATCTACCTCATTTGAGTATTTGCTTGTCTTGGTTTACCATGGTGTGGAGAGAATTGTTTGAATGTTGTTTGTTGGTTTAATTCATTGTTTGTTATATGTTGTTAGCATAGGTTTAAATTGATTGCCTAGTTGATAGAAATCACTCAACGATTTTATTTTTACCTAGCTATTAGACTTTGCTATAGTATCCCGGTAATCTAGCGGGCGAAGGGAAGAAGGACCTGGATTTGACAAATTTTATTCTTGTGTAGCTAAGAGTTTAATTTTTATTGAACTTTTAGCCGCATCAAGTTTTGGCGCCGTTGCCGGGGACTTCATTTAGTAGGTTGCTAGATATTGGGGGAAAAGTGAAGCTTGTAGGCTAGGTGTTTGTGTTTTTGTTTGTGTGAATATTGTTACTAACATTTGTTTGATAATTGTTCTAATTTTGTTTTCTTTTGGATTTTTTGTTTTTGTTGGAGACTTGCCTTTGTTGGACTCTTGTAGGTGTCTAACATGGAGAGACTTATTAATGTGCAAAGGCAATTGGAGGAGATGAGAGACCTCATGATGCAAAGACAAAGACCGCGAATGCCTATCCGAAACGTGTATGAGGAAATGTTTGAATGTAGTAACCAATGGCCGGAGGAGGAAAGAGCTTCTCAAATGGTGAATGTTGTAAAGGAATCTCATGATGATGATTTGCGGAGGAGACAAATAGAGCTCATGCAAGAAGAACTTAAAGTGTTGAAAAGATCAAGGAAAGAGCATGAGGAAAGGCAAGAAATAGAGGTGAAGAAAGATAATGAACCGGCAAGGGAAAGAGAAGTAATATTTCAAGTTGATGAGGTAAATGAAGATATCAAAGAGCCGGCACAAATTTTTAAAAGTATGGAGAAGGATGAGAGTGCGAGTATAGAGATGAAACCCGAGGAAACATTAGGAGATGGCAAAGAAAATGAGGAAACCGAAGAAATCAATAGTGAAGAGATAATGGGTGTTCATCAAGAAGAGCTCGTGAAGGAAGGCACCGAGGAGACGGTGAAGAACATTGAAGGAGGAAGAATTGAGGAGCCTTCACTTGAAGATATTCCAACAATACCGGCATTGGAACATTCCATAGAAGAGGAAAAGCCGACAATAAGCAAGGAGAATTAGGATAGGTTGAAGCGGGGAATGTCAACTTGGGAAGTAGGCAAGGTTGATGAGAGAATGGTGAGTGCATTGGATGAATGGATCAATGAATTTCTTGAAGTGGGGATTAGTTTGGAGAATGTCTTAAGGATCACTTCAAAGAAGAAGCACTCATTCATGCAATTCGAGTTCAACAAGATGATCGATCCTCCTTGGAGAGATGATTGGGGTGAAAGAAAAATTGCCTTGAACAAATTGCTCCCAAGTAAATGCAGATTAAGGGAGAAAGGTGTATTAAAAACCCACAAGGTTTTTGACAATGGGTGATGTGGTAAGGTCGTCTAGCTACCGACGTTAAGGAAGCGCTTGTTGGGAGACAACCCAACCAATTTTCTTTCTTTTGTTTAATTGCTTCTAGTTACTTTGATTTTGAATAAATGTCTAGTTTGTTTGTTTTTGTGTTTGTAGGAGGAGCTACAAGATCGAGAGGAGTGACGATGCACCGTCCACCATTTTTGCAAACTTAGTCTCACTTGACTAAGTTTGGGGGGATGTGCCGGTAGTCGGTGCCTCGGTTTATTCTTCTCCATCTCCTATCCTTTATCTTGCAATTAGTTTAGTTGTTGGATTTTGTCCCTTTATTGGATTTGATTCGATTTGGTTGTACCTATATTGATATTCTACATTGGATGAATGTTTTGGATTATGTTCATCTTGATGATATGTATGAATATTTTCATGGGTTTGAGTTTGTTGAACATTGGTTTTGATGGTATGTTTGGTGGAGCTAGTGGAAAAATGGTTTATTTGTATAGATTTTTGGATAGTGGAATGACGGTGGAAAGAGGTTTTGGAATTGAATGTGGTTTATGCTTGTTATTGCTTGATATTTGATGATGGAAGGAATTATTAATGAGTTGACATGATTTACTACTTCCTATTATACTTGGTTTGTGGTTTGGATTATTGGTTTGGTTTGAATGGTGGAACTATTGGATATGATCTTATCATTGTTGATATTTGGTTTGTGGATAGTTTGGTGGATATGAGAACTTTATTGGTTTGTTTTATGCTCAAGTGTTTGGTGGTGTTTGTGTTGATCTAGTAGGTACAAATAAGGTCTTGGAGAGTGGTGTGATCGTGTCTACCGATGGGTAACGCTTTCTATCGTTTCTCCTACCATTTAGTTTTGAATTTAATTGTTTATGGCATGTAGATTGTTTTTAGGTTGTTGTGTGCTTGTGTGTGTGTGATGAACCCGAACTAGACTTGAGGTTTGAATCATGATTAACTTGGTGAAGTTGGATGTTTATCTCAACCAATGATAGGGCAGAATCTAGTTGTCGAAGCATGTCTTAAGTTTAACTTTTGAATTGCCGAGTTTTGTGTGTGGTTAATGCATAGGACTTGACGAAAAGCTGTGAGGTTTGAGCCATGATATTGTCATATCTATATTGTTTGTGAGTGGCAATATTGAGAGTACGAGATCTAGAACTTGCATCTGTTCTCTATCTATTGACATGAGTGTGTAACTAGAAAATGATCTTAGGCCATCGATTCTTAGTCCTACCTTTCACACCGGGAGTATAAGGTGGTTGTTATCATTAATTTGCCTTTCGTATCTTTGACCCCCGTGATTGAGTTTTATTGGTGAATCTTCTTTGATATGATTAGGACCAAGTTGGGGGGAAAGAGAGTATGAGGGTGAATACGGTGATGAGAGTTGGGTTGGGAATTGAATGGATTTGTATTGATGGGAAATGTTGATGCATGAAAGATATGAAATAAGGGATTGTTGTTGATTCTAGAAAAATGAGAACCTACAAAATTTTGGTGCAAGTGTTTGGAAAGAGAGGCACCCACAAAATGAATGAATGATGGTGCTAATGGAAAATTATGAAAAAAGGAAAAGAAAAGAGAAAAAGAAAAAAAAAGTGTGTTATGAAATGAATAAGCCTCGGGGTTTGTAGTGGTTCGAAAAGAATAAGTTTGAGGGTTTTGGGAAATTGAGAAGTTTAGTCACTTTGGCCCAAAACTACCCACCTTTTAGTTAGCCACGTTACAACTTATGAAAAGACCTTTTTGATTCTAGAAACTAACTCGTTGTAGTATAGTTGTGAGAATGGATGCAAGCCTATGGAAATCAAGCTCGATATCTTGTGATTGTGTGAATCTCATCGTCCCTAAACACGTGAGGGAGTGCTTTCATTTCTTGTATCCATTTCTTGATGAGTGGTTCATGTCCTTAGCATTAACCTTGTCACAAAATTAGGTGATAATCTCGTTTTTCTTTAACATGCTTAGATAATCTTGATGAGCTATGAGGTATTGCACGAGGTAGATTAATGGTTTTACTTGTTTTGATTGAGGACAATCAAAGGTTCAAGTTTGGGGGATTATGATATGTGTGTAAAATGACCTATTTTTCGATGTGTGAACTTGCATGTTTGTGGCCATTTTACCCTCATATCATATGTTTTCGTTGTTCATTTGTCTTGTTTTCGTGTTTGAAATGTTGTAGGATGTGTTTTGAGCATAAAACAACACTTTTGGATGAGTTTTGGATGGAAATCGCCCGAGCTAGGAGTCAAAGGGAAACAGGATCGACCGAGCGGTGCAGAAAGGGTGCTGGGGCTGTTCAGAGACTTCGCTCGGCCGAGCCAAACTTGGTTCGGTTGAGCCAAGCCCTTCAGAGAGGTGGCTCAGTCTAGCCACCCTTGGCTCGACCGAGCCAGAGCGGATTTTTGGAGATTTTCAGCATTTGTCAATTTTCAGCATGGCTCGGGCGATCCGAGGCCCTGTTTGCTCATTATAAAAGGGGGAAAATGGTTATTTTCATAACTAATTCATAACTTTTCATACTTTGAATAACCACCTCCTAAATTCTCTCTACGGTATCCATTTCCATCCCTTCCAAAACCTTACCCAAGGTACAAAGGGGATTGACTAGAAAAGAGTCGGTTGCTCAACCTCATAGGAATTAAAACTTGTTTACATCAATGATTAACCTAATTGGATTAAATCTACGTTTATTTCAACATCCTATCTACCTCATTTGAGTATTTGCTTGTCTTGGTTTACCAAGGTGTGGAGAGAATTGTTTGAATGTTGTTTGTTGGTTTAATTCATTGTTTGTTATATGTTGTTAGCATAGGTTTAAATTGATTGCCTAGTTGATAGAAATCACTCAACGATTTTATTTTTACCTAGCTATTAGACTTTGCTATAGTATCCCGGTAATCTAGCGGGCGAAGGGAAGAAGGACCTGGATTTGACAAATTTTATTCTTGTGTAGCTAAGAGTTTAATTTTTATTGAACTTTTAGCCGCATCAATATGTCCGTTGTTACAGGGAAATTTACCGATGGATTTTACGGTCATTAAAATGGATGGAGTAGCGTTGGAAAAAAATCATGTATTTTGCGACGGAAAATTGGTCACTATTCTGTCGGTAAATTCACCGACGAATTATATTTCCGTCATGAATTTTTAGCGACGATGTTTTTAACTACAGTCGGACTCCGTCGCAAGTCCGTCGAGGTTACTGTTCAGCGACGGAATTTTTGTGTTTACTGACGGAAATTACCATTGGTAAACTCAGTTTTTTTTTGTAGTGTGGGATATGTTGTACTTGAATGTGTTGGAAAAATAATGACTTTGGTTTCATGTCAAAATGATGTGTGGTTCGAAAGATGTACACCCTGCAGGAAAAATGTGTCAATTTGTGCTGCATGTTGAAAAGCATCTTTGAAACTGCACTTAGACCCTTCAGAAAATTTGCAAATTTTACATGTCGATTTTTGAAATATATTTGAACATGAATGTTAAGTTTCAAATCATTCTCATGAGTATTGTGGCCAAAATGAATTTTTGGATTTGTACCTCTGTTCCAGCCCCGTAGGCAAAACACACAGAAAATCCCATCTTTCGCCGCACATAACTTTTAAATGAAAAATGATTTTTACAAACCGCCAAGTAGAGCATATTTATCCAAAAATATAGTTTATGCATGTCGAATTTCATACCTTAATTCTCTGTAGACTCTATTTGACATTGTTTTGAAAATGACATTTTCCAAGAATGCATAACCAAGGATTTTCTAAGTTTAAAGAGCGTGGATTCTTTTCAATTTGCATACAATTATTTTTAAACTTAATTAACATGTGTTTTGGGAATAAAGAATGTTTTCTAAATTTTTTTGCATCATCATTTGATTAGTATGTTGCATCTAGTAGTAAGGCTTAAGCACACGTTAGGAAGTGTCTTGCATGTACAACTTGATTAAAAAGTTGAACGTTAAGAAGTGTCTTACATGTACCACTTGAATAAAAAGTTGAAGCCACATAAATGAGCAAGAAAGTCTAGAATGAATTGCATGATGGTTTAATGTTCAATGTGTAGTATGATTGATGAAGTATGTCCACTTAATTGCAAGAGCATGATGTATACTACATGAAATTAGTGAGCATAAGTGTGGCAAAATAAGCCTAAGTAAGGATGATCGTTTGAAGCATGATTAAGTGAAATAGATGAGTTAGTTATATATGAGAAGCATGCATGAAAGCTAAAATAAACACACCTAGTAATTGAATGTTATGGAATCTAGGTGTTGGATATTTTTGGAAGGGAGCATCAATTAGTGGAACCAAGTAATCAAACACCTCATAAATATTAAGGTGGGTACTAATTTATTATATGAAGCATGTGCTGTTTTACAAAATGTTCTTGAAAAATGAAAATGATGGTTTTGTTTTCAAAGTCGTTCACCAGTAAAATGTTTTGTTACTAGTATGATTATCTTGTGACATGATTGATAAATAGGGGATGGAACATGTGTTCTCCCCATGTAATTGATGAAATGTTGTGATTGCGCAAACTAGTACACTAGTGCCACAGACTCGGATTCCCCTTACTGGTGGACGGTGATAACTGTAAAATCTACAGATTAATTATAGCAACAGTGGCAAATAAATTTATAAGGAACCCTAAGGTTATCGAATCCAGGGGAATTGTATAACGAAACTATCCTATGTACTAATTATGATCCTAAGATTCATTGTTTGAGTGATTCAAAATCAGGGTTTTATTTGGAAAATAAAGATGACACTGCTAAAAATTAAAGAGGTTTTGAAAGCAAAGTTAAAGGAACACAAATTCTAGGGAAGAAATCTTATTATGGATAACATGTAGAACCAATTAATTTAACAGGTGGAATACTGCAATAATGCTATATTTCCTTGGTTGGGAAAATATAACCTAGATTACTAATTAGTGACTATCTCCGCTCGGTCTCAAGAACACCAAATTAGTCAATCTGATAAGCAAATCAGTTCAATCCCTACAGTCTAATACATCTCATTGGACAGTATAGAGTGTATCATGCATTCCTATCTCGCTATCAATATTCACCTCTCGGTCCTTCTATCAATAGCTAGACATCTAAATTAATCGTCACCTCTCGGTCCTTGAATTAATTTAGAATTAGAAAATAATCGCAGGAATCATGAACCTAATTAATTAATCATAACATGCATCCATAATAATATTAAACCCTAGAACCCGCTAGGGTTTCTAGCCACTCATCGCAGATAGAAATCCAAAAGAAAACATATTAAATTGCATAAAAGTAAAGAACTTACAAGAAAATAAAAGGGTTTCGAGTTTCCCAACTCTCAAAACTCTAAAAACTGAAAAATATGATGATGCCTCCTGAAAAAGTCGAATTTACTAAGTATTTATAGGGGTGGATGTGTATCCTATCAAATCTGGGGCTAAAGATATGAATAAATCTGATTTTCATCAAATTTCCGTGCCAGCAGACTCGCGTCAATCGATGTGGATTGGCGTCGATCGACGTGGCTCTCCCTTCGGCGTCGATCGTTGTGGATTGGCGTCGATCGATGTGGTCCTGACTCGCCCCCTTCTGCGCGGTTTCACGGTTTTGGTCATAACTTACTCTCCCGAACTCCGATTGACCCGATTCCAGTTGCATTGGAGAGCTAACTCAAAGCTTCATCCATTGCCATGCGCCAATAGCCCAAATCCCTTGTGTGGAGGAACTCTTAACTGCTACTCTTACATGTCACTACTTTCGGAATGGTTTTCTCGTGAAGTTAGGCCTAAAACCTGCAAAAACAACTAGACGCGCATAATACCACCTAATATAGACTCATGCATTGAATATATATATATATATATATATATATATATATATATAAACTCAATAAAACTACATAAAATAGTAGAAAATAATATAGATAAGCGAGTAAAATAATGAGCTTATCAAACCCCCCAAACTTGAACGTTTGATTGTCCTCAATCAATAGGCAAGAAAGAAATCAAAAGATCATGCGATTAAAGTGCAATGCCTCACAAGATTCATCTCAGTTAAGGGTAAAAAATCCACTACACACAAGCAATTTGAAAGAGACGGAAAATTCATCAACAGGGGAAGAACTCACCGGAAGTGTATCGCTCAACTCTCAAGTGTTTAAGGTATAGATGAAAGCACTCAACAACATGTATGAAGAAATTTCTACCAGATGCTTGCAAATTTTCTAATATCTCCACTGCTAGAATGTGCACACAAGTCTAGAATCAAAAAGGACTTTCATTAGGTTGTAATGTAGGCTTTTTGTGAAAGGTAGGGAAAATTTGGCCAAGTGACTAAATTAAGTTGAGTTGATCATTCTCAACCAATGCAACCACCATCTATTCATCATTCAACCTTCTCCTAATATTTTCTACAAACTCATTTTTTTTTCTAGTTCATTTTGAATCTCTTATGCTCTTTACAAAATTTTGTATCCTTTTCTTTTCAGAGAGCTTATGAGAATTCTAATTATTTCTTTGAGCTTCTTTTTCACACATATTTTCACCACTAATTTATATTTTCTTATCTCCATCTCACAGTCATTCCACCCCATATACCACAACTCAAGACATGAGCGAAACCAATACTTCTTCTTAATCTCATAGACAAGGAAAGAAAAATTTTGTATAGGCTCAAAAGTGGCTAACTAGGGAAAATTTAATGTGGAGGGACAGTGTTTAGGGAATTGGGCTATCAAAGATGGCCTAAGATCATTTCCTAAACTTGTGCACACTATGCAGTCCCAACACAGAAAGTAGGCAAGTTCTAGAGAAATAAAAACACATGTGAATCTCACATCAAACGAAATAAAGGCTCAAACTTCTCACACAAGGTTCAAAAATTTTCTTCCACAGTCAATTTCAAATCATCTCAATCAGCATGCAAGCATAAGTGTCAAATCAATCCTATCATGCGGTATTCTACATTCATAGGTATCTAACCACAATCACAATCATTTCAAACTTAACCCTCAATCAATTCTAATCTCACAATCTCATTCGGGTTATATCAAAACTAAAAAATTTTCCCCACAAAATAGAATAAAATTAAAATTTAAGGCAAAAATTAAATACGGAAAGCAGAAATAAATAAATGATAGAACGTTCCATCTCTTGTCCACATCCCCCCAAACTTATTTCCAACTCGAAGAGTGGAATAAGTTTGAAAATCAGACAAAAGAGAGAACGATACCCGGTAGTTGATCTCAGACATCAACTTTTTTTCTCCCCCAGAGTCTTTGAACATCGCGCGATGTGAAATAGATGCTGTTGGCACTTCGCGTCAATCCCTACATGGATCAAAGTGTAACACGTCGGCTGCTCGGGGCGGCGTCGATCGACGTCGAGCTGTACTCCAATTTTTTTTTAATTAAACTGCAAAATTACTGTTAACGCAAAAATAATAGAAATTTCGAAATTAAAAAAAAAATTAAAAAGGGAATACGGAAAAGTTTGGGTTACCTCCCAACAAGTGCTTGATTTAACGTCGCAACTCGACGATACCTCAAATCGCCGCCAAGGAGGTCGGGTCCAGACTCGCCGGCCTTTGGCATCCACCATGTAAACCTTCCGGCCTTTGATAATGGTGGTGATCGCAGAAAAAGGTGGCGTAGTTGACACTCTCACCCTTTCGTTTCCTCTCTCCTACTCAATGGCAGCTGTTTCATCCTCTTCAGATTAATCTCCTTCTTCAGTAGTGGAGATTCGATTGCACTCCTCTTTCTTCTTGCTCTTGTCGATCAAAAAGGTGATCTTCTTGTTTGCTCGGAGTGTGATCTCGCCACCTCGATAGTCAATGATAGCGGCGCTAGTGTCGAGAAACTTACGCCCCAAGATCATGGGCATGTTCTCGCCCTCCTTCATCTCGTGCACCACAAAATCTACAGGAAAAATGAGATGGCCCACGCGAATGAGCACATCCTCAAGTATACCTTTCGGGCGGGACACAGACCGGTCTGCCATCTGCAGGGTGATCGTCGTGGGCCTCATCTCTCTGATGTTGAGATGCTTGTAGATGGAGTACGACATCAGGTTGATACTGGCCCCAGTATCACATAGTACTCTCTCGAACGTGTGTCCCCTAACCTCAACCGGAATAGAGAAGCATCCAGGATCGCTTCTCTTGATGGACACCTGCTTTTGAAGTAGCAGGCTGCACTGCTCGTGGATCTTCACCGTCTCATTCTCAACGAATTGCTTCTTTTCACTCATCAATTTCCGGAGGTACTTCATGTACCCCGGAATCTCCTTCAGTGCTTCGATCAGTAGGATGTTGATGCTGACCTTCTTCAGATTCTCCACATATCTGGAGAACTTCTCGTCCTCTTTCTGCTTCGCGAACCGCTGTGGGAATGGCATAGGAGGGGGTTGATCTTCAGACTACTTCAGCTTTGTTCCTGGAATGGGCTTCAGCGTCGATCGATGCTGGGTGGCATCGATCGACGTGGCTCTGTCTTCTGCGTCGATCGACGTGGATTCATCCCCTGCGTAATTTTGCTCCTTTTTGCCTCCAGACTCATTCACAACCATCTCGGGATTCTTGTATCTCGTCCTAGACCTCAGAGTGACGGCTTTGCAGTCTTTTTGAACCCTTGGGTTCACCTCCATTGTGCTCGGAAGTTGTCCAGGCTTGTGTTGGTTGCTGAGTGTGGTGGCAATCTGGCTCAATTGCGTGTCCATCATCTGAAGGTGTTTCGTCATCAGCTGCATGTGGTTGGCCATCCCCTTCACTTCGGTTTCTACTTTCCCAAAATGATTGTCGGAGCTCTTGATAAATTTCTCGAGCGCCTCCTCCAACACAGACTTCTTTCTTTCCACAATCTCTCCTACTGTACCTACATCAAAACCAGGCGGAGGGTGCTCTACATCAGAAAGGTTAGAATAAGAAAAACCAGGGTGAGATCGCCCATGGTTGTAATGATACGCTTGATTGCCTCGGTAGTTATTGTGATAACCACCGCCAATGTAGTTCACCTCCGTCCCGGAAGTTCCAGATGAACTGCTTGCACCCCGGTTGATGTAGTCGGCCTCCACCGGAACAATAACCATGCTTGGCTCTGCAACAGCTGCGACTTGTGTTGTGCCCAATTTTTCAATCTCCTCCCGGAGCTTTTTCACCACAGCAACCACATCGATTTTTGGTTTGGCTTCCACAGCTTTGACCGAAATCTGTCTCTCAGTTGGCCATTGGTGGCTATTCAGCACCATATTTGCCAGCAACCTCATGCTCTCTGCACCACTCTTCTTCATCAGTATCCCACCAGCAGATGCATCAACCAACTCCTTCATGTGAGGATTCAAACCCTCATAGAAATGGCACACTTGCATCTCCAGTTCGATGCCATGTCCAGGACAGAGTCGTGATGGGTTTTGTATACTGAAAGCATTTATTACAATGAGTATACAACGGTTTATTTCTCCTATCTGTTAACAATTGTACATGTATGAACAATGGTATCCTCTTGTCTCACCGATAGGGACGATCATACGGCGTTTTGTAGATCGCAGAAGACAGTATGATCACTTGACCTAGTGAGACATAAACATGATCACAACCGAGACAGCGTATGAGGATACGTCTGTCCGGATGGCTGCGGCATTGTCGGAATAAGTAGTCTGTCTTGGTTACTTGACATGCTGGTACACAGAGGTGGCGTATTGATGGACCGCAGTGAGATATATTCGTCTGTTTGACATCAGCAAAAAAAAGATCTCGTTATATTGATTGAGTACAAACCCTAACGAAGGTTCATGGGTTTGCACGGGTTGACTGTTGCTTTGACTTGCCATGGTGGAGAGCCTGAGTAACGTGCTCGTATATCCGCATCTTGGGTAACATCAGTTCGTGTAGTACCGCCTGAGACTGAACTTAGGTAACCATATCCGAGTAATAGGATGGGGACATTCCCTGAGGAGCTCAATAACATTCATCGTGCCAAACTCCTGCAGGCTGATTAAGTTCAGGCACGAGTGATAAGGTTTGAGTGGTACTACTCAGGAATTATAAAATATAATTAATTATAGTTAGAGCTTGTCAGAAGCTCCGATTAATTAATGGATGTCCAGTAACCTTAAATATGGGGATTCTCAATTAATGCAACCCGTTCTCATAACGTGGTAATAAAGGGGTAGGTCAGTATTAATTCTGTGGTGAAAAAGAATTAATATTAATTAATTAATTGTGTCCTGGGTTGTGGGCATGAGAATGAATTTATTATTTGCATTAGGTCCCAGGTCTGGCCTAAATTAAATGTGCTGAATTGATCCCAAAAGGCCCATTAGGGATAAAACCCCAGGTCTATAAATAGACAGCTCTCTCTCATAAGTTGTAACACAGTTGAAAAACACAAACCCTAGAGAGAGAGCAGAGTGGGTGCCGTTTTTGGTTCAAAGGGAGGAGAATTTCGATTCTGGTCCTGCTCAGAATACAGATCTGTGGAATCCTCACCAGTAGCAGATCTGAACAGCATTAGGATACAGATCTGAAGACCTGATCTGGAGAACATAATTTCTTCTTTCTCAATTTCTTTGTTTCGAATTTATTTTAGAAATTAGATTTCTAATTTCTTCTTTCGCAGATAAATTCGTATTGCGTGGTTGAATTAAAGTTTGGAATTCAAACGCAAAAGATCGGTACAGACAATACGGAGTTATGGTAAATCTCTCAATCCACAATTATGTATTAAATTCATAGGAGCATGCTAGGTTTTTGAGAAATTTAATTATGGGCAATATTCATAGATCGATCCGGTTCAGTTTGGTTTTGGTGATTCGGCTCACGAAAAAACCCTACAATTGGTATCAGAGCCAGGTTTCTGATTTATGGCTCTGTTGTTCATAATTAAATTCAATATGCATGTATGAATTTATTGTTTATTGTGGATATTGGTTTTTGTTCCTCGTGGCAACCCGTTGATTCAGCCCGCTGTGGTTTATCCGTGTAGGGCTGAATTGTTTTTGTAAAATCATGAGAAAATCTATGATTAGAATAGATTTGAAAATTGTAATAGAATAGTTTCTGTAATTTTATTTTTCAAATTTTGTAATTGGACGGGTCGAGGACGAAGAACGAAGACGGAGCTGACGCAGGGCCGACGGAG
>JAPKLW010003273.1:316-26679 GCA_026898455.1 Plectranthus barbatus
GGCTTCACCGCTGGTGAACAGTGTCAGTGAGAACACCTATTCTGCTGGTGAGTTTTGTCAGCCGCCTGCTGATGAAACCCTTCCCAACTGGTGAACAGTGACCAGCCAGTAGCTCTTCTCATGCTGGTGAACAGTGTCAGCACGAGTCTTGTCAGTCGCTTGCTGGTGAGACTTTTCTCAACTGGTAAGTACATCTCATGCTGGTGAACAGTAGCCAGCATGAGTCTTGATCAGCTGCGACTTACAACTCAAAAGACCTAAACAGGACTTTACATTTGAGATCTAGAGCTATCTAGAGACAACTGACGCTGGTAGGACTTAGGATTTGATCCACCAAAACACCAAACTAGAATCTAAACAAGTAGCTACTGGGGAGAGGAAACTTAGCCAAATTTCCCAACACTAAGGAATGGGCTACGAATGGACAATATCTTACTTGAGTCTAACATCTGGATTTATGTGTCTAACGGGGAGAAATTGAAAATGCTTTCTGAGATATATATTCAAAGCAATCAGTTTCCTAGTTTGGGATTCTAATTCTCACAGGCGTAAGCCAACCACCTGAGTTCTGGGATGAACAAGTTAACATTCAACCTTGATTCTGGGAAGAACAAGTAAACATCCAACCACCAGGAAGGAGGCTGCAGTGTGCGTCCCCACTTCAACCTAAAGATTGAGTCTGCAAGGAGTTCCTAGGCGAGTGCCACAGCTGACCGGAGGACGAAGGTGCCGATGGACTATGTATAGATCGTAAGGAGGCTTGTATCTACTTAGTGAATTATCCAGACCTTGGGTCTGAAGAGTGGATGCAGGATATTGAGATTCGAACCACTATAAATCCTGTGTGTTGTTTACTATTTTCTTTCATACTTGCTCTATTTGTCTGTTTCACAAACTGACTTTTGAAACCTTCAATACTTGTCCAAGTATTGAAGTATATATGCTGTGAAACTAACTTAACTAAAACAGAGACCTGATCTTAAGTTTTCTACACTCAAAACCTTCCGCTGCATAGTTTTGCACTCTGATTTCAGGACCAACAAATGGTATGATGTGCCAAGGTTCTTACAGACTACGGTATTGTTAAGTCACTTAGGATCAGATCTCTATTTTTATGCACTTGGTTCCATTTTCTGCACTTGGTTTTTTTTTTTTTGTGTGTTTAAGCTCAGGTACACAGAGATGGCTCAGATTACATAACTTCCAAAGTAGTCATCAGAAAATTTTGAGATATGGAAGAAACGCTCGTTGATCATGCTAGAGAATGTCCAATCAGAAATGCAGAGGTCCTTTCTACCAGATAGCTGAAGATCAGCAAGGTGAATACTCAGCTCGGAGGAGCAAAAGGTCAGGAGATAGTGGAGAAGCCTTATGCAGAGTGGACAAAAAATGACAGAGTTCGTTTTTCAGCTGGATTCTGTAGCTGTTGGGAAATTTGGCTAAGTTTCCTTTCCCCAGTAGCTACTTGTTTAGATTCTAGTTTTGGTGTTTTGGTGGATCAAATCCCAAGTCCTACCAGCGTCAGTTGTCTCTAGATAGCTCTAGTCTCAAATGTAAAGTCCTGTTTAGGTCTTTTGAGTTGTAAGTCGCAGCTGATCAAAGACTCATGCTGGCACTGTTCACCAGCATGAGAAGTACTTACCACTGGCTACTGTTCACCAGTTGGGAAAGTCTCATCCGAAGGCGGCTGACAAAGACTCGTGCTGACACTGTTCATCAGCATGAGAAAGAGCTAACGACTAGCTACTGTTCACCAGTTGGGAAGGATTTCACCAGCAGGCGGCTGACAAATCCTACCAGCAGAATACGTGTTCTCACTGACACTATTCACCAGCGGTGAAACCACCAGTCATGGGAGATTCCAAGGGTTAACATCAGACATATTGGTAGACTTAGATTGTGCCAACGCAAAGTCACCAGCAGAGACTGCCAGCACAAGATCACCAGAATGTTCTACCAGTCGGATGTTACCAGCAGAATTCCAGATTCGCTCTCCCAGAGTCTTAGAGACAAAAAGAAGATTCGTCGAGGAATTAAATGACAGAGTATGACTTTAAGGGAGGATACCTTAAAGTCCATCAGTTCAAGACACCAGTTCCGATTCCTCGTACTGACAAATAGTGCCGTTCTGACATAAAGAGATCAATGTCAGATAAAGTGGACAAAAGCATGGCGCTTTCCGGAAATTCCTACCTGCCGCCGTCTGAAGGACATGCGAGGACAGAGACCTTTTCCGGATGTGTCCAAACGGCTAGAAGATTTGAATGGGATCCCGCGTCTATAAATACCTGGGATCCATCAACATTCAATACTCTTCTGACTCTTCACCTACCGAAAGACTGCAATTTATTACGCTCAAGCAAGTGGAAGCACATATATCTTTCGAGGCCTTTCTAAAGGCTATCCGTGTGTTGATTTATTCAAACACGAGACTTCAAGCTTCCAGCTTGTAAGTTACTGATCTCTTTGGTGTTCTTTCTCCTCCGAGGAAGTTCACAGCAGCTCTTGTGCCAGCCAGCACTTGAGTTATTACGGGCTTTTTGCCGTATTGAGAAGACACGTTCTTGGGAGAACTAAACACCCAGTGAAGCTGTGGAGGTTGAAGTGACGTGCTCGCACTCTACCAGCTGATCAGAGTTGAAGAAGGACAAGGCCGGGAGCGGTTGATCTAGTGAACTGGTGGACGAGGCATTCACCAGCTAGAGATAGATCGTAGGACGCTTGTACCCGATTACTCTTAGTGAAATTTCCAGTGCTACGACTGGAGAGTGGACATAGATCAGTTGATCGAACCACTATAAATCCTTTGTCTTTTATCAGCTTTCTGCATTTCATACTGATTTAAAACCCAGCACCCAAGTGCTGGTGTATATCTGAAAACTGATATAACTGTGCAAACAAGGCTAAAAACATTCCAAGTCTTGAGCTACCAGCTGACGAGCCAGTTGCCAGTCAGCTGAGTACTCAGAGTGCCAGTTGACTTACCAGCTGACAAGGTCCCAGTCAGCTGAGTAACCAGCAGAGCGCAAGAAACGATTTAACACATTTTCCGCTGCCAAGTTATACCCTGATAATCCGGGACCAACACTTAGGTCTGCGACCTTCTCTGCTCTGCTGCGTCAGTGTACCATACACTAACTTTATGTCAGACTAAGTTCTCAATTTGAGGAACCCAGGTTTGGATAACCTCATACTTACTTACACTTGGGCATATTTAAATGCCTAAGTCTGACTGAGCTTCGATATATTTCGAATAGCTCGATCTTGAAAGGTAGATGCTCTCGTACTAACTTTCAAAAGTCAGTAAAGCTTAGCTCTCATACTGACTTTTCGATGTCAGTATGGTAAACACTCATACTAACTGTCCCTAGTCAGTATGGAAAATGCCTTCATACGGATTTCTCAGGATCAGTATGGAAAACCCTCATACTGACTTCTCCTTAATTAGTATGGGGAAGCCCTCATACTGACTTCTGCTTGTCAGTATGGTAGACCTTAAACTGAGTGCTCCATCTCAATTTCAGGTTAAGGTTGTACTTGGTGAAAACCAAGTTTTAAGCGTATAGATAGTTAGTTCTCCAGCATTCTCCTTTGCTCGATCTTCAGCCTAAATTCTATTACAACTCAATTCAATCCTATACATGGATTACAGATTAGAACTCTAGACTCTGAAAAACTAACTAAGATGGCTTACAACTTTGACCCACTTAAACGCAAAAGTAAGAAAGGATTTCTCTAGCAAAAATCCTAACATATTCCTAGTGAGCCCTTTTGAGCCTATGTGTTTTTCTTCCTTTGTCTATTAAGTTTAGAAAAAGTGATAAAGGATCACTCTTGTCTATAAGAGTTGGGTTTAGAGATTGTTTGAGGAGAATAAGATATCAATTGTTGGGGTGAACAAAATAAACTTTTCTCTAGAAAAAGAAAAAGGAAAAAATGTGTTTATTATCCTTATAAGCTAACTCATGAAATAAATTTACATTATAAGCATTAAAGGATGTGTGAAAAAAAAATAAGAAAAGAAAAGAGAACCTTGAATTATGGAGAATGGGTGGATGTTGTTAGATAGTGGTTTGGATTTGTTGAGTGTCTTGAACTCAATGGATTTGTAGTTACTTGACCATATTTTCCCTACCCCTCACAAAAGCCTTCATTACAACCTAATGAAAAGTCCTTTCGGGTCCTAAGTCTTATCTGCACATGATTGCAGTGTAGAAATTAGATTATTTGCAAGCCTATGGTAGAACTTAACTTGCATGACTTTGTGTGTA
Organism: Plectranthus barbatus; assembly: GCA_026898455.1. Classification (NCBI taxonomy): domain Eukaryota; kingdom Viridiplantae; phylum Streptophyta; class Magnoliopsida; order Lamiales; family Lamiaceae; genus Plectranthus; species Plectranthus barbatus. The sequence continues at coordinate 4,588 of JAPKLW010003273.1, forward strand.
CTCATATTCAACCCTAAACACTTGTGTGAATGAGCAAAACACTTTTCATGTTATTCTTCCACAGTTTACAAATTATTCAATTCTTTCAAATTGTTGGTGTGGCGTGGATTATTGGTTTTGAATGTGATGAATCTTGTGTGGCATTACACTTCTCGATTACTTGAGCTTTTAGTTTATTCTTTCTGTTGATTGAGGACAATCAAGTGTTTAAATTTGGGGGATTGACAAGCTCATAATTGTACTCACTTATCACATTCTCTTCATATTTCTTTTAAGTATTTCAGTTTGTTCTCAATAATAAATTGAGCATGAGTGTATTCTAGAGAGTATAATACTTGTGGTGTTGCGTTCTGTAGGGAAATACGTTGAATAAGGGCTAAGTTGGTGAAAGGATGAAGAAATCCACCACAAAAGAGTATCTGTTTTGAACAAAGTGCAAGAAAATCGACCAACGCAAGAATGTAGGCTGCGTCTACCAACACGGAGTTCATGTCGATGGACACAGAGCTGATCGATGCAGGAGATTTCGATCTCATGGAAGGATTGACACGTGACGAGAAATTATCTCATGGAAGGATTGACACATGTTGCGTCTATACATACAGCCCTTGTGTCGGTTGACGAGAAATTATCTCAAGAAGGAAATTGTTCTATTCGAAGATGTTGGTGATATTTATGATCAAAATTATCTTTGCATTTCAATCCTGAAGTTCAAAACCTAAAGGGCTAACCTACTTCTATATAAACTAATGATTAGGTCAATTTTCAATATCTAGTCCAGCCTCTTTAATTAAGTTTTATATTTTAGTTTTCCAGTTCAAGAGCTGGATAACAACCTTTAACTGACTCTTTGCAGGGCAGGGTAGGAGAGGGCCTGATTTACATAGATATACCTTCCTTACTTCGACAGTTCTACTAAAGTCACAACTATTTTGGGATGGTGGCCGCGGCTACTGCTGGTGTGGAAGAGGATGAAAATAGATGCGGTGATAAAAGAAGCACGCTGTAAACTATTAGCTAGCAATATTTCAGCTGGGATCACCAATGAACAGGAGTACGGCGGTGCGGTGATTGCGGCCTTGCGGGTCAGAAGGAAAATCTTTTGGAAACTATTTTTGTATGCGGGTTGACAAAATTGTGAATTTGATGGGTCGGGACCATTCAACATTTAAAATTCCATTATGTTGGTCCCGGTTAGTCAATATAAAATATATGTGCAACGAAAAAATTGAATTATTCAGTAACTTGTTTGGTAAATTTGCACTTATCCAAGCTGAAGATAACGTGCCAGCTAGGTTTGTCAAATATCTTCCAGGTGTTTAGTTTTGACTATGTTATAGTGTCAATATTTAGTATATATTTCAATACTTGGGTGTTAGGTTTCAAAATGATAACCAACTATACTGACAAATAAGTAAAGAAAGCATTAAGCAACAAATAGATTTATAGTGAGTCAGACTAAACCGTCCGACATCCACTCTTCAGGCACTCAGTTTGGTAATCCACTAAACTTAGAACTGTTACAGGTGCTCCTACGATCTATTGTTTGTTGGTGAATGGCCCGTCCACAGATCCACAAGCGCACTCGCCTGGTCCTTGCTAGGTTCAATGTTTTGCAGCTCCTAAGAGTGTAGGCATACCACTCAGCCTCCTTGTAGCTGGAATAAGGTGTCTATAGTGTTGGAATTGTATACTGAAAGCATATATGAGTAAGTGTTTTGTACACTAGTCTTCATATATGTTGCTACAACAATGCTTGTTGTCTGATGAAACAAACATACAACGAACCATAATATCCCATTATCTCGCCTATAGGGATGACCATATGGTGTGTAGGAGATCACAGAGGATCATATGAGTCGTTTGACCTAGCGAGACATAAACAGTATCACAGCTGAGACAGTCCCTGGATAGGCTGTCGGTCTAAGCTGCGGCACAACGGTTAATAAGTGGACTTATCCTAGCTACTTGATGTGTCGGTACATAGTTATGTATTGATGGGATCAACAATGGGATGTGTCATTCACATTGACATACTAATGAGCCTGATCCCTAACATACTTCCTATGATCTTAAACCTAACTGAAGGATAAGGGGCACACACAGATTGACCACACTTTGATTTACCAAGGTGGCGAGTCTTACATGTACTCTTATACCCGGATTTTGGGTGTTGGCATTTTGTGTGATGTCTGCTTAGGCTGGACGTTTAGGTAAGCATATCCGTTTCAGGGTGGTGACATTCCCTGAGGAGCTCACAAGGTTCATTATGTTAAACCCTGCAGGTTGAATTATTTAATTCAGTCATAAGTGAAAAGGAGTGAGTGGTATTACTCAGGAAATAAGAGATAAATTAATTGTGGCTGATTGTCATAAGCCAAATTAACAAATAAATGTCTAAAACCTTAAATATGTGGATCATGTTAGTTTGGTGCAACCCGTTCCTAATAATGTGGTAATAAAGGAGCGAGTCAGCATTGTTACCGTGGTGAAGGTTAAAACAATGTTTTATTAATTAATTATGTTTTGGATTGAACAAGGAATGATTAATTAATAAAGAGGGTCCACTTTATTATTTGCATCTGATCTGGCCCATGAACTGCTCAAGCACGTTAGCGTTAGGGTTTCTCAAAACCCTAACATATATATATGCCTTCTCTCTATCAGATCAAGTTAGACTTTTCCGCGATTTAGTTAACTAGCTCAGTTGTCCTATTTTTCGAAAAATCAAATCTTGGAGGCCTATACTTGGAAAATAAATTAAGATCTCAGTCCAAGTAGTGGTAGCCCAGTCAAAGATCTGTATTATTAATTCCAACTTGTAATAGTTAGAATTATTTTATTTTGTATCATGGGGCCACGAGGACATTTTTATTTGCTTTATTATTTGTCTTTGCATGATATACGTGTTTAATTTAATTGCGCAGCATATAAGCATGTTGTAGATAATAGGAGCACGTTTACTGCTTTTATTTACGGCTTTAAAGCATGCTATGTGATTTATTTTATGTAATTAATTATAACTATAAATTCGGGGTTCATGCCTTGCTTGATCGAATTTTAGCAATGTTATAATTATGGCTACATAAAATAATCTGTGCAATTGAACCTTATGAACTAAAAATTACTAAGCTCATAATTTAGTAAGACCTCCACAAAGCGATCCTTTATTGGAAGTGGATAATTTATTAGGTAAACGTCTACATGTGTAGCTTACTTAATTTGTTGTTCATAAGTTCTAATAGATAGGATTTCTTAAAATAAACATTTATTTCATGTGAGAAGTTGGAGTTCATGCGTAAACGTCTACATGTGTAGCTTGCGTATTGAATTTTCATAAGTTCTCTAGGAATTGAATTAAATGAGACAACCTTATTATAGGGATCAGGTGTGTTCAAATAGATCCTTATATGGGAGGGTTGACTTTGGTGGTAAGCTAGCTTCGATATTGTCCAGAGTATAACTCATATGTGAAGTCCCTGCTCAGTAGGATAATATGGTCTTAAGTTAGTCTCCAATTATTAATTCCATTTGTCTAAGGAACTCGGACATGGATTGGAATTAAAGGACTGGAATTGAAAGATGCAGTCTGGTTAAGTGTTTTGTTGTAAACGTCCACATGTGTGGCTTGCAATAGTAATACTTAGGCAAATTGGAGGAAACATTAATATTGCATTATCATAAGGTTTCAATATTTAATTGTTTCAATGTTCTGCGACTATGTTTTAATTGGTGTTTTTTAATTTATTGTTTTCAGATATGTCTTTACCGAATGTAATCAATATCTTAGCACAAAACCAATAAACCGGTCCAAATTTCCAAGAATGGAAATGCAACTTGGATTACATCCTTGTCGCAGAGGAGCACAAGTTTGTCCTTGATAAGCCTCATCCGGCTGAACTCACTAATACATCGACTAATGAGGAAAGGAGCTACTATAACAAGTGGCTCAAGTCAAACAATATAGTGAAATGCTATATGATGACTACGATGTCCAAGGTTCTTGCACAGCAGCATCACTCATATGAGAATGCTAGTGACATTATGGGCAGCCTCACAGCAACTTATGGTGAGTCAGACCGAGCTGTCAGATTCAATCTCATGAGGGAAATCGTGGGAAAGAAAATGGAAGAAGGTAGCTCGGTCAGAAAGCACGTGGTGGGCATGACTCACCTCATGGATGAGCTCACGCTGCACAGAGGTGGTATCGATGCGGAAGCGCAGGTTGATATCATCCTCAACTCTCTGCCAAAGTCCTATGATAACTTTAGACTGAATGCTGTCATGAACAAGAAAGAGTACACTCTCAACGAGCTACTCAATGACTTGATGGCAGCGGAATCAGTTATGCAGCCAGAAAAGGTTGCTTAGGCTACTTCTAGTAATCGTCCTGTTGCGCTGGTTGGAAAGAGGTGCAAAGGAACGTTTAAGAAGAAAGCCAAAGGTACAACTTCTGGTAGAAAGTCAAAGAGGACACCGGGCGTGCCTGCTAAAAGAGACAAGTGCTTCAAGTGTGGCAAGGATGGTCACTGGAAGAAAGATTGTCAAGTCAGGAAGACTGGACAAGGTGCGTCATGTGCATTTATAATGGAAACATGTTTAGCATCAGTTTCTACCCATTCTTGGGTAGTGGATACTGCAGCTACTGATCATGTTTGTTATACTTTGCATGGGTTTAGGCCGACAAGGCAGCTGAAGCATGATGAGATTACCATCTCAATGGGCAGCGGAGAGCGAGTCTCAGCAGTAGCCATTGGAGATTTTACTTTATGCTTTGAAAACAATGTTCTGATTTTGAGAGATGTTTTATATGTGCCGATTTTTCGGCGGAACTTAATTTCAGTTTCCAAGTTATTTTGTGATGGATATTCAGTTATTTTTGATAGTGGAGTTTCTATCATTGGTAATAACGGTGTTATCTGTCATGGAAAACTGATTGACTCTCTTTATATCATTGATTGTATGCATAAATCTTCCGTGAATGTTGCAAACTCATCCAATAATAATAATCATTTAAAGAAAAAGTTTTCTTCCGATGAGGATCAAACATATCTCTAGCACTTGAGACTAGGTCACATCAATCTAAAGAGGATAAAGAGATTAGCATGCGACGGGCTCTTGGATTCTTTCCAAGTGGTACCGCATCAAATCTGTGAGTACTGTATAGAAGGAAGGAGGACGACGAGGCCTTTTAAGGCAAGTCAGTCTCGAGCAGAGGATGTGTTGCAACTCATCCATTCTGACTTATGAAGCTCATGGAGGTTATGAGTATTTCGCCACATTCATTGACGATTACTCAAGATTCGGATACGTCTATTTGCTTCGCCATAAGTCTGAATGCTTTGAGAAATTCAAAGAATTCCGGACTGAGGTAGAAAAGAAGCTAGGTAAGACTATCAAGACACTACGATCTGATCGTGGTGTGGAATACCTCAACAACGAGTTCTTGCAGTACTTGTCAGATAACGGGATTACATCCCAGTGGACTGCACCGGGAACCCCTCAACAAAATGGTGTAGCGGAAAGAAGAAATGAACTCTCTTGGAAATGGTCAGGTCGATGATGAGTTATGCAAGCTTGCCGATTTTGTTTTGGGGATATGCCTTGGCGACAACGACCTATTTGCTTAACCTGGTACCTTCTAAATCAGTTCCTAAAACACCTCAGGAACTCTGGTATGGGCAAAAGCCAAGTTTGAACAGAGTGAGGGTTTGGGGTTGTCCAGCATATGTGCTGACAAAGGAACCTGATTAGTTAGAAAGTAGGTGTAAGCTAATGCTGTTTGTAGGATATCACAGGCAAACGAAAGGTGGTTACTTCTATTGTCCTAAGAATCAGAAAGTCGTTGTCAGTACCAACGCGAGATTCTTGGAGGACGAATATGTAAGAAACCACAAATCCAAGAGTGAAATTATCCTCCACGAGCTTGAGGGTAAAGAAGCAATTCCATCAGGAAAGCCCAGTGTAGTGGTAGATCCACCTGTAACAAGTGAGAATATACCAACACTGCCACTAATGCAAGGTGTGGGACCAACGCGTACTGTGCCAACTACTGACACAGCTCAGATGCCTCGTCACAGTGGGAGGGTTAGTCACCAACCCGAGAGGTATATGTTGGTGGGAGAGTCTTCTGACTTGATCCCAGAAAAAGGACTAGATGATACCGATCCCTGGACATATGACGAGGCGGTATCTGATAAAGATGCGGACAAATGGGTGATCGCCATGGATTCTGAAATAGAATCCATTACTACTATGGATGTATATCAGAAAACTGATTTGCCAGATCGTTGTCGAGCCATAGGGTGCAAATGGGTATACAAAAGAAAGAAAGGAGCGAATGGTGAAATTACAGCTTTCAAAGCAAGGCTGGTGGCGAAGGGTTATAGTCAGAAAGAAGGTGTAGACTATGACGAGACCTTCTCACCGGTAGCCATGCTTAAGTCCATTAGTATACTCCTAGCCATAGCAGCACATAAGAATCTAGAAATCTGGCAGATGGATGTCAAAACCGCGTTTCTAAACGGGTACCATGAAGAAGGTAGGGACATCTATATGCAACAGCCAGAAGGTTATGTGCAGAAGGGCGAAGAACGTTTGGTCTGGAAGCTAAGGAAGTCGCTGTATGGACTTAAACAAGCTTCACGGTCATGGAATCTCCGTTTTGATGAAGTGATTAAATTTATGGATTCTCACAATGTTCAAAAGAGAGTTGCGTGTACCGTCTGTGTGTCAGCGGAAGCATGGTATTCCTTGCACTTTATGTAGATGATATTCTCCTATTTGGCGACAATGTGGAAGTATTGTCGGGCATAAAGGGGTGGTTATCCGAGCAGTTTCATATGAAGGACCTTGGGGAGGCAGGATACATCCTAGGGGTAAAAGTATTGCGGGAGCGCAATAAGAGGATGCTGACATTGTCTCAAGGGTCATATGTGGATACTGTGATTGCCCGTTTCAACATGCATAATGCCAAGAAAGGTCTGTTACCCTTCAGACATGGCATACATCTTTCCAAGGATCAGTGTCTGGTGACACAAAAGGAGAAAGATGAGATGAGCTACGTGCCGTATGCATCGGCCATGGGTAGCCTCATGTATGCAATGTTATGTACGAGGTCAGATATCTGCTTTGCTGTAGGCATAGTAGCGAGATACCAGTCTAACCCTGGACAGGCGCATTGGGCCGCGGTACAGCACATACTCAAATACTTGAAAAGGACAAGGGACTATTGTCTTGTTTATCAGTGTGATGAGTTGTGCCCTGTGGGTTATACTGATTCGGATTTCCAGGCAGACCGAGATGAAAAGAAGTCCACCTCTGGCTATGTGTTTACATTGGGAGGGGGGGCCATATCATGGAGGAGTGCAAAGCAGAAGTGCATTGCGGATTCCACCATGGAAGCCGAATATGTGGCAGCTTCTGAAGCTTCGAAAGAAGCGGTATGGTTTCGAAACTTCCTTCTGGAGTTGGACGTGATTCCTCAGCTACCCAGAACCATCACGGTGTATTGTGATAACTCGAGAGCTGTGGCTAATTCTAAGGAACCACGAACTCACAGAGCAACAAAACACATTGAACGAAAGTACCATATTATACGAGAAATCGTAGCAAGAGGTGATGTGCTGATAGAGAAAATTGATACGAAAAATAATCTAGCGGATCCATTCACAAAAGCTCTGCCTCAGAAGGTTTACAAGATGCATGTACGTAGCCTTGGGCTGAGGGCAAAGCCAGCCACGTAGAATGCTTGATGTAATAGCTAGATTAGTTTAGACGCGTTATACTCTGGAAAGCAAATGAATAATGCTTTGAGTATAAGTGGGAGATTGATAGATTTATCTACTGAAAGCATTATGATTGGTATATTATGAACAAGGTTTATTGGTTAATATACTGGTAATCATAATTGTTGTATGTTCATCTCCTGTCTGAATTAACAAACATGTGTCGCAAACACAATTATCCTCTTATCTCGTCGATAGGGAGATCATACGGTGTGTAGAAGATCACGGAAGATCGTATGGATCGTTTGACCTAGCGAGATATAAATAGTCATCACAGCTGAGATGGTTCCAGGATAAACTGTCGGTGTAGGCTGCAGCATATGCGGATAAACATCTTATCTTGGATGTCTTGGTATGCTGGTGTGGGGCACACATTGATGAGGACCTAAGTCGAGATCGATTCTTTTATCTGACATTAAAAGAATCTAGATCTCTATGACTCGATGGAATCTTAAGCCTATATGAGGATACAAAAGTGTACATATATTGTTTATCACTTTGAGTTGTGGAGAAGGTTCTAGTTGAACCTGTACATCTGCAGTCTTGGGTGATATCAATTTGTGTATGACTGTCTGGTATCTGAACTAGGTAACCACATCCAGTATAGGATGGTGACATTCCCTTAACAGCTCAAAAGGTTCGTTATGCTAAAGTCCTGCAGGCTGATTAAGTTCAAGCATAAGTGAAAATGTTTGAGTGGATTGATTCAGGAATTAAAGATGTTAATTAATTAAATAGCTTGTCAGAGCTTAAATTAATTAATGAATGAATGTAACCTTAAATGTGGGGATGAACCGAGTCCAATGCAACCCGTTCCTCAAAACGTGGTAGCAAATAGGTAGGACAGTATTGATTCTCTGGTGGCATGAATAAATATTAATTAATTAATCATATTCTGGGTTGAATATGGGAATTAATTAATTGATAGGCCTTATTTGCTATTTGCATTCTGGTCCCTGGTCTGGCCCAGGATAACTCAAGCCCAATAGGAGCCTAGAATTTCCTATAAATAGGCCTCAGTTCCTCAGATCTCAACACACCTACACACCACAAGATCATAAGTTGCACACAACAAACCAGTATTTGGGAGCTGTGGTGATCGACTAAGATCTGAGAACGAGGAGGAAATTCTGCTTCTCAACCGGGCAAGGGATTTGATAGAGAATCTTCACCAGATTTTCAAATCGAGTTGGGATACAGATCAGAAGATCAGATCAGGAGGATTTCTCTTCTTCTCTCTCCTCTTTATTTTCGAAAATATTTATTTATTTTCTATAGATTAATTTCCTCAATCTGTTAAGAAATTAAATCTTGGTGCGTGGGAAAGATCAAAGGGCATCTCCACGCACACGTTCTTCATAGTTCATCGATCCAGGTATTCCGTATAACATTCTTATGCATAATAATATAGGAGCATGCTAGGATTGTTCATAGGCATAGCAATTTATTTTTGATATTCCAATTAACGATCCTTGGCAAACGGACTTCGTGATTCAGTTCACGAATCCCTTCAGTCCACAGGGTAGATCGAAGATCCATTTCTAATTTTGCTTAGCCATTTGGATATATCCAAATCAATCGTTAGAAAACCTCGGCTTGTGTCCATATGAAACTAAAAAGTGCTTTTATAATGCGTCAGAAAGCTTTGGAGGTTTCAACAAATAGTTTGCTGCCTAGAGAAGACAGTAATGTTCGCTGGCTCGGGGACTCCTTACCTTAGGGGATATGTCTCACTATACAAAGTACACGTAGTTCAGCAGCATAAAAGGAAACTACAGAGATGAGCACACATCTCGATCTCAGAAAGCCTTTCTTAATGGGCTTAGATTCATGTACCTACACCTTTCTCGCTTGAATCAATTCTATTGCTAGCATAAATGAAAGGATTGGTTACGGTTCTCAATCCGTCGATTGACTCTGCCAAGAAATTGCTTATTTATATAAAATGTTTTATGTTATGATGCTTCGATAATCCAGTCTTTCTATATGGTTAGGTTCATTTTATGGGCCCCTGATCATCCTAGACCAAGGGAGAACTAATAGACTAGTCCCAGATGGTGGGGAAAGTTCTCTCTTCCCTGTCAAAAGAGGAGAGGACTTCTTAGGGCTCTTCATCAAGAGTGATTTGGACACGTCTCCTTGGTTTAGATGCCTATGCGATGAGCTACCCATTTATTCATCTTCTGATTTCTACCTCGAGTACTTTCCCTTGGCTGCTCCTTGACTACCATAAAGATCAAGCATTGGGACGGAGGGCGACTCACGTACTATGTTGAATTTGAATCACTTTCTCAGATTCTTATTCGGGGACCCTGCTTGAATTGAACCACTAGAACAGTTCCTGCAACGGCTAAATCTTAACTCGAAGTTAACCCGTTTTTTCCATCTCTATTTTTGTCGATGTATGGTTGACTGATTAGGCTGCCTTTGCAACTATTGGATAAGTAAACTTCCCTTAATAAATGACATAGGCTCACCGACCTAAACAACTTTGACTGAGAGATCTTAAAAGATGAACAAAGCGAGCTAGCGCAAAGGACAGTCCATTCCGACGTGTGTTCAGTCCTCGAATTTTTCCACGTGTTCTTGGTGAAAGCAAAGGAACGGTCTAAAGGTCCTGCAAGTCTGGTCTGCCTATCGATGCCGGGTAACAACCTTGATATGCGGCTTTGAACCACTTTCCGCTCCTACCGCGCCAGAGAAGCGGGGAAGTACCAGCCGGGCCTACCAGTTGGAAGAGTTCTCCAGGAGAGGTGAATCTACTACATCTAAATCCCTATTCCTGGGAATCTAGGGCATGGAAAAAGCCGAACGTCAGGTGATACCAGGAAAACCACTGCTTAATCCAATTATGGATTACCGTGCGCTCAAGTATTTCCTGCTCTCCGTCAAATACCAACTCCTCTGGAAACAACCTTAGGTTTCAATTATTAGTCCCTTTCCGGGTTTACCCCGACCTATACACCGTTCTAAAGGTAACTGAGAAGTACCAGGAGGCTTCGTAGAAGCGACCTAAAGATGTTTTGATCAACGAGTATGCCTACCTCTAGCTCTAGAGATTAGGAAGAACATCTATTCCTAAAGAGGATCTGACTGGCAAGCTAAAGAGTAACTAAGAACATCTCTATGGGATTCTTAAAACGAATCTTATTAGTGGCTGCGGATAGTCTTACCAAGCAAGGAGTCGTGCATAGTCATCTACTTGTATTCGAATGAAGGACAAGTTTCAGCATAACACTCTCACACCGAATTTCGAGGCAGGCCTTAACTAAATCCGTGACCCCGCATACCTGCATATGCCTTCCACCCATGACTACTAAGTTCCTATACTAAAAAAAACTACTATAAAATCGGACACGGGATAGGAAAATAAGCGTCGAGGCTAACTGCTCCTTTTTAAGCTCAGGGAAGAAGACCTAGCCCAGCTTCCGAGCCATCAATAACTGCCAGATTATCAACGAGGCTACCCTTTCAAGAGGATGCGAATGGAATGCCATGGTTCTTCTTTCTTACAAGGAGGGGAGTGAACCTATAACAAAGCGCAGTTGATAGAATAATATCTCCCCGGCGGGAACTGCACCCTACTATACTAGACCTTATACCTGACCCTAGCTAACATGACCTAGTGGCATTACCTACTCCGAAGAACCGACTAGAGCTCCTTCTTTACTTGCCGGACTAACTGCGTGAAGTAGTCCCACAGCTTCTTCTTTTGGTTTAGTTAGCGCTGATCATGACTTGAAAAAGAAAGAAGATCAGGCAGTCAACTGCTAAATGGGGCCAGGAACTCCTATCCCTCATAGCCCAAGGAAGGACCTAAATCGAAATAGGTGATTCAGGACTTACTGCTAACGATACCGGGGGTAAACTAAGAGTCTGTTTTCTATCCAAACCTTGCTTGCGATAGAGCTTGCTTGACACTTGCACTTGGCTTACTAACTATACCTGGTGCCTTACTCTCATGGAAAAAGAAAGTACAGGAACGAAGAGGAAAACAGGTTTAGAGACGCTCTCGCTAACGCCCTTGACCCTAAGCATATAGGATCTTTTTTATATCCAATTGTGCTCCTTGAAGCTTTCCATCGATCAGTCGCTTCTTGAATAGCATAGTTTCGGTCCTATCCCGATGCCTTCACCAACTTCTTACTAAGCAAAGGTAGGTTCATCAAAAAGGGCTGATTGAACTGTACCAAAGACCTCTAAAATATCTCCGAGGACAGTTAGTCAGTTTGATTTGTTCGGATTCATGAACCTATGATTAGCATCGAAGGTTTCATTCCATTGCCCGACTCGAATCGTAATGAGGAGGTTGAATGTATGTCAATCCTAGCACTTGCAGCTTATCCTTAATCCGTTGCTGCTCAAAGCCTTAGATTTCCGACTTTGGATCATACCTTTGGCAGAGCACTAAAATCAGTAGAGACACAGGGGCTAAAAATATCTATTTTTTTGTGTTTACTTGTCTGATCCATTTGAGGAAGACTTCTCTTCTTCCGTTGTGAACAAATCCCCGGCATCATGATCCGCTGCTCAGATGCATCTATAGTAACGTACAGCGCTTTCGCAAGCCATTGGGGCAAATTCCAGAACTTCTATTTTCTTTCTACCACACTAGGAACATAGTCGCAGTTGTCGCTTCGCTTCCTTTGCCACCGGCCATCGAGATCAAATCAGAGCTCAAACCTAGATTGCGTGAGATCTTTAAACGAGGAAATTCAATGATAGAGCAAGAGCGAGCCAAAGAGAAAAAGAGCTCTTCCAAATCGAATAAATAAGGGGTCCGGAGGTCCAACAAAATACGGCTCCGAGTGAGGAGGGTGCTATCTAGCTTCAATCGAGATCACATTTCACTAGGCAATCCAGTTGCCACTTAACTAGCAGCCGCAAAGGGCGAAGGAAAGTTGGTGATAAGCAAGAAGAGAAGAATTTGAAAGAAGAAAAGGTAAGTCCCGAGAAGTACTTCGCTTAGCCTTTCTCTTGTTGTGAGGAAGGAGGGGAAGCCAGATCCCAAGGTTCATTTGTTCTTCTCTTAAGCTTTTCAACAACTCACATGTGTGAAGCATCTCGCTAGCCTTCAGAATAGAACTATGATTTGCCTTGTCTTGAGTCGGATAGAGCCTGGTTCACCAGGCGAAAGAGCACATATCTTATTATACGACATTAGTTGCGACCTGTGGAAGGCTAAGATCAGGGAATTGGCGCTGCGTTCGTTGCTGCCTTGCTAAAGCAGTCCACCATTTGGACATACCTCTTTTCATTCGTGTTGCGTGCATATGATTCGCAAAGAAAAGCATCAATTAACATTCTTTCACCCTGGATGATAGCTAAGTGAAGTTAGAATCTTTCGTTCATTCTTCTTTTTCTCGTTCTTCTCTTGTTCCTGCTGCTAAAGCGGATGTTCTGCATTCAGCGGTTTCTTCCTCAATAGTAGATCTCCCCATCCGATCCCTAGGCCTTTTCCAAACTACGTACCCTGAATTGCATATTTTTGTACTTTTAGTATAGCATCATTTCTCGGATGCTCATACAGGACATCAGACCACGAAACCTTGTCTTGAAAGCTTCTTTTTCTCTGATGTAGGGGAAGTTTCCCTTTTTGTTCTCCGGTTTTCTGGTATGAGTTCTGAGGGTAGAATCCGCTCGTTAAGAGGCTCTGAAAGACTTGTTCTCCAACGCGACTTTGCCATTTAACCATGGTATACCACGTTAACACCGCTAGGAATATCCCTACTCTTTACTCTTTCGCCATGTGAATACCCAGTTATTACTTGTTGGTTGGGAATACTTATCCTCAATTGGTTCCTACCCCGGCTTCTCAATGTTCCAAAACCTGTATTCGGAATGTTTGTGAACCGACTGTGAACCCTGCCTTCGAATATTGCTTACCCTGTCTTCAGCCATTCCGTACCTTGTCTTATGACATGAACTCTGCCCTTGGAATATACACCAATTGACTGAATTCACACTAATGGATAGACTGTATACACACTGATTGGGATATAACTACTCTTCTTTTGGGTAACTTTTCAAAGTCTTTCTTTGACTCTACACCCTAAATCCAGTATCTACTAATAAGCTAACTGGAAAGCCAGCTCAGAATAGGAGAAATCTCCTTATCGTTGGCAATCCCCATATAAATCCTCGGTATAAAGATAAATTCCACCAACGAACGGGCACATCATTATAGGAGACCAAAGGAAAGAGGATTGGAATGGATTGTTTAATGCCTCGACCGGATGAGGCTATGGAATGAATAGGTTTTGTCCGTTTAGTCACTCTTAGCCGGTTCCTTAAGTTTCCAGCATCTTCTTGCTTATCTTCTCAGGTATATTTTATTTTAAGCATATATTCTACTACACTCACTGCAATATTGGCATCCCTATGATGAATGAAGTTTACGAAGGTTGAAGTTTCAGTCTTCCTACGATCTCTCTTTGAAGAAGAAAGTCTGAGAGTTACCTCTTCTTGTCTATCATAAACCCATATGTTTATTGCCTCCATTATCATATAATCTTGTACTGTGGTTAAGTAAGGAACTATATAGAATACTGGGCAATCCCTAGCTGACGCGATCCAGCTTATATGGCGAATCAATCGGATCAGACATTCACATTAAATTCCCGGAGATTTCATCCCCCAGAACTTAAAGCAGACAACAGCAACTGCGAAGCATTCTTTATGTGTGATGAAGTGAGGCGGAGGCTGATAAAAGCTGTGATGTCGACCAAAGCGGGCCGTCTCTGCGAGTAAAGATAGAGACATGGATAGGAAGAGGGTGCTTCTATGAAACAAATCTCCAAGCCTTTCTTCATATAGGAATAGAACCGGAAAGCTTTGATGCGGTCAGTCCATCCGCACTATAAAACTATAAAGACAGATGGATTCTCTCTCTTCTGCGTATCGCTTTATATAAACTCCAGTGAACCCAATGCAATACAGAGGGATCCTATAATGACTCCTTCTATTCTCTTTCCCAAAGTGGAATGCTTCTTTTATGCAATTAGCTTCCTGCCAAACCAACTAGTTCGATCCAACCTAGCTGACTTAGAGCCAGAAATGCGTACTTTCTGAATAAGCGTATCATGTTTAAAGAGTTCCAACCTATTTTTTTAACAGAGAGCAGATTCGCCGCAACGAGCTTATTTAATGTTTAATGCCAACCCCTACTGAATAGCTTCCCCTCCCTCTTCCGGGATTTATTGCCAAAAGTGATTCTAGCTTTAATGGAACCCACAACAATCCGAATCAAATCCAGATGCCAATCCAAAGAGTTCGATTTCCCGCAGCTGGAAGTCAAGCTAGCAGCGTAGTCGCCGACAGAGAAAGAGAAGTCCAGATCTTGGACCTGCAAGCTCTTTCGAGGGAATCACTTTTAGCAAGCTTTTGAGAAAGTTTAGATCCAATCCAGAGAGTTCGATCTCTGTAGTCAAGTCTAAGACAGTTGATTTGGTATCTAAGAAAACTCTTTTAGAAAGCGTTAGGCATGCTTCTCAAGTCATTCAATGCTTGGCTTACTTCATTCATAGGATGCAAGTTCCAAGTGAACTATCTTCGACTAGCTAATAAAGGAGAATCCGTTCAAACAACCGATATTACGTAAAAGAAGAGAGCAAACGAACTCGCCAAGCTGACTCTGATTCCCTACTGAGCCCTTGAACACTGAATCCTATACTATAGAAATGCCATTCGCCCGTTGACCATCTGTCACTGCGTGTGGATCGTTCAAGATACCCGAGATAAGTTGGGAAATCTTGTTCCTTCTTTCGTCCGAAGCTTCATCTACTTGAAGCTCCTCGAGAAGGCTCTCTACCATGTGATGTGTCGCGGGGGCTTGGTTCGGTTTGAGCGGAAGCAGGCACTCTACTAAGAAAAAAAGAAAGTGGCTTGATTCAGTTCATTCGACCCGTCTATCTAAGGATGGATCCCTTTTGCCCTCTTTTTGAGGCAAGTCCTATACCTGTAGGGTGGGATTCTTCCTTTCTAGCAGCTCTCAAAAGGCTTCCAAAATGGATTGAGTTAAGTCCTGGGACGAGGCCTCCAGCACGTGTGCCTTACAGAATGTCTCAACCGGAACTTGCAGACCTTCGCAAGCAGTTGACGGAAATGCTAGAGTCGGGCATTGTCATTCCTGCTAAGTCTCCATACGGGGCACCGGCGCTGTTTCAAAAGAAGCATGATGGCACACTTCATATGTGCGTGAATTATAGGGCACACTCCACAAGATTTTAGTGAATAATAAATACCCGATACCACTCATCGCTGATTACTTTGATCAGCTGTGTCACGCCAAGTTCTACACAAAGATTGACCTGCGGTCAGAGTATTAGCAGGTTCGAATCCTGTCCCCGCATAATCAGTGGAACATTCTTCACCGGGATAAAAGGCTAGTCCCAACCCGTCTACCAATGTCATTTCATGAAGATGGACACTGGCTTGGGGGCGGGCGCCTATCCCACATATAATCGGTACAGCCGGTATAGAAGATTCTTACTATGAATAAGATTTCCACCCTATTCTCAGCTCTACTACGATTAGTGCCTCTAAAATGGCAGAGAGTTTTTGAACACTCTCGGATGATCAAGTATTACCGGATACTCCGAAGATTTAGAAAGAAAGTCTTCTTATTGGGCAAACATGGTACTCTTATTTGTAAGAAATCGATGCCTTTCCTCTTTGTCGCAACTGTGTCCAGTCTTTTGTATCTTCTTTGTCTGAAATTCAACTTGATGGATTTCTTTCATGCCTTACTTGAAAAGGTTGGGTTCTCTCTGGGCGTCGAGCCCTATCCTTTGCTCTAAGAGGGTTGGGCAGCTGCTGCTCGGCAGGGCTTGCCTTGACAGTAGGCTTTACTTTACGAGCGCTGCTCACAGGTGAAGACTTTACCCATATGATGATCCCTTTCGGCGAGGGGACATCAGGCGCATCAAGCTCAGAGTCTCCGGCTTCTCCGTCGGACTCCCTTATCGGCTATGCATCCTCCGAAACGGATTCGGACAAAGGACGATTCTTTACTCCACCACAATCCGTCTCGCTTGCGTCGTCCTCTTCCACCTCGACTCCCGGTATTGAGAGTGCTCCCAACAACGGAGAGAACGAAGAGCGCTACTCTTTTACTTATATCAAACCGGGAAGTGCAGCACACGGGGCAATGAAAGGAAAGAAAGTTTGATTCTTCCAATTGGTTGAGGGAAGTTCGAAGAATTGGAGTCCATTGGAAAAATGGATGGTCACCACATTGAGAAAACAAATGAGGAACTGGCCCAAGCTTTAAAGCTCGAATTAGTCCAGACAAAGGAGGAAATGGAATGCCTATCAAAAGAATTGCTGGAGCTGGACTGGACCAAGTTCGAAACAGCCCCAGCGGGGGCATCATATGCTAGCTTATCGGACCTACTAAAGGAGCACCGTCGCAAGACGGGATTGGAAGAATGATGCTACAAATCTCCATTAAAGTGGTTATTTTTTTATAATTGAAGAAAAGCGAGGAGCGAAAGGATAAAGCGTTTGATAGCTCGAGGACTTGGACTCTTTCGATTTTTCACTGGTGAAAAATCTTTGATAGTGGTATCCCAATAAGCATCGGATGAGTCGGGATTGCCCTGGTCAGTTGTATTGAAGGTAGCATTTCACCAGCTTAAAATTTTACTAGATATGGTAGATCCCTAGCTAAGGGAGACTTCCTCTTGGAACAACTAATTGCACGACTAAGCCGAAAAGATATAGAAAATTGGATAGTTGGGATCTTCAAGCTGGTGAGAATCCGGTTTGGTAGCAGCTTACCAACTTTTCATTTTTATCTTAAATAGCAGACGATCTGCCAAGAATCCGATTGGAAGGACTAAGCCCGAAAGCACGGGATGATACTTTTTAGGCTTTAGTTCATACTGGAAGGAAAGACTCTTTTTAAGCTTAAGAGAATGTAAATCCCGTCTTTACGTGTTTTAACGTAAAGACAATCTGTACTCGGGATTTGTATCCCTTGTCATGGCTTTCAGAGAGACCAAGTGCATTTAATCCCCTTGCTTTCCGGGATTGAAATTGTTGTCTTTGAAAGTGCCATGGGAATGATCAAATTTATATAAATCGGGATTTGTCAACTTTCCAAGTGCCATGGCACGATAAAGAGCTTGAATATCGATGTCTTACACTGTTCTCTCTTCCTTTTTCGGATCTTCGGAACTTGAAAGCGCAGTAGAAATCCCGAGTTCAAGTCTTTTGAAGATTTGCAATCGCCCCCTCCGAATCTTGAAGTTGCCGTATTTGGAGTATTAGGATTTGACGTCTTCTCTCTTTGAGATCGATCCAAGGACCTTCCCTTCACAGGGTCTTAAGGCGCAAGGCGCCGGCCGACACTTCGTGTCTTGAGGCTCCCTTGAAGCCGGCCTCTCTACTAAATCTGCAGAATAAGGCCTAGGAGCTTTCTCACATGAAAAAGACCCATGTCATTCGTCATTAAAAGTGCTTTGATCAAGGGATGGCGTACAGACCTCAGTGTGCACTAACTCCAATACTGTCTTAGTAAACTCTTGGCTTATGCTGTCCCGATAATAGAATGAATGTTCTAAAGAAGAAAGAATAGACTGTTCGTTCCGACTAGTGCTACTCCCCAAAGGGAACCACTTCACCGATTAAGAGATGGCTTGACTTGAAGAGGAGAACTAGAAAGACGGGAACTTTCAAAGGTCCAGTTTTCCGACTTATCCCGCGCAAAGATGGAGTTTGAAGTCCCTCTTTGGTTGTTTTCAAATCATACTCTTTTCTTTCAAAGTAGCGGCTACGAAGCAAGGAGAGAACTAGAAATAGATCTCTTCCTTTATCAAATCAAATCCCAAGACCTTCTCTCTACTTTACTTTTACTTTATTTCAAAGGAAATCCTCTTTGTTGAGGAAGAATAGAGGAGAATAAGAAGGCTAAGTCTGAAATCGGATCGAGAACCCACCGCCCATAGTGCTGAGCCATGTTTAGTCCGAAATGGGCTCGCGAAGCTTGGAAACGGTGGTTAAGAAGCTTCTGAAGTCACTTTAGATTTATCAAGTGTGTAGTGAAAGTGTACCATGAGTTACGATATGGAGATTGGCTTCGTGTTCCCGAAAACTTCAGTAGTTGAAGCCAAATACCGACAGACGGTGTTTGCGCGGGTCAATTACCTGTTTCTGAGGTTAGACAGTGAAGTAGCTGCTTTGCCGGTTTGGTTTCGTTTGGAGGGTGTAGAGAATAGGAGTTCTTATCCGAGTCGAAAGCTTGGCAATACTCGTTATTCGATGCTTCAAACTCCATTAACAAAACCCCGTTTAAATGGCCAATTACCAGTTGATTTGTTGTACTTTTGGAAAAATTTTGGGAAAACGTCAACAACTACTAGTCTATTTGTCAAAAAGAAATAGAGGATGCTATAAAGAATTAATTGATGAGTTGGATATTCGAGAAATAAAAACTCGTTAATTTGAATCATGATATCATTTGACGAGCTTAGTCTTGATGTGCTTAGTCGTTTAAATTTTGATGAACTTCTTTTTACTTTCAGCAATGCATGGAAGACTGACTCGGGAAAAATGCCTATCAGAGCCACTTGAAGATAACCTAGACTAACCGATGGTTGATAGGAGTTACAGATAGTTTCCTTGATTATATACAACATTTCGGTGGGCTAACAACAAGCAAACAGAGAGCTATCCCTAGGCAAGGGATAGCGATCGCATAAGCCAACAGTGAGAGGCTTCGTACGAGCGGAATGCTAGTACAAGGAAGCCACTTTAACTACAACATCTACTGGTCCTCTAGACCAGCTTCCCAATCTTCGATTGAGTCTCGTGACAACAAGGGCTGCCTCTCCGCTCCTGATTCACCACCTAATCCCCTATTAGAACATCAAGATTGAAAAATCCTCGATGTTCTGAATTGGGACCAGTATGGAGCCATCTATCGCATCAAGTATAGCTTGGTGGTAGAAGACTTCTTTCTGAACTCCCTACCCTCCGGTGTTGTTAACAGGTTCCGGGTTTTAGTTCACAGGTTCAATCCAGCCACAGGTTCCCCTACGGCTACCTTGTTACGACTTCACCCCAGTCGAAGACCCCACCGTGGTATGCGCCAATAAGACCACCAAAAGCCTTTGTGGCACTAGTGTGACACAGAAGTCATGGTTATCATTGGTCCCATGCTTCGGGCGAAACCAATTCCTAGATTCTGTGGTAAGTCGTTCAAGCTAGAAAGATTGTTGCCTTTCTATATTGTAGATGAACGAAGTTAGATATCTGTAATGCTATAAGCATGTTAAATAGGTATCAATTCAACTCAGGACAAGCACTTTGGTTTACAAATGTGCCATGTGAGTCTAATGGCATCGAATATCCAGGAGGATCATAAGGAAAGGAAATCGACCTCTAACTATGTGTTGGCCTTGGAGGAGGAGTTATAGGAATTTAACACAGAAGTGTGTTGCAGATTCCGGTATGAAGGATGAGTTTTTGACAACTTCATTAGCTTCGCTAGAAGCAGTATAACTCTGATGTTATCCTCTAGAGGTGTGTGTTCTAAGTTTTCCTAATAAAATCACATGGAATTGTGATCATGTTGGTGCAATGACAAACTCAAGGGAGCCCAACACTCACAAGGTGGTGAAACACATAGGATGTGTGGTATCACATAATATGAGAAATCGTGACAAGAGGTGACGTGAATGCAGTGGGAGTGATTGACAGTATAGACACACTTAATACTTTGATAAAGCAATGGTATTATGCTTTAAGTATAAGTGGGAGATTGTTGTGATTGTATACTGAAAGCATATATGATTAAGTGTTTTAAACATTGGTCTTCAAATATGTGTTGCTACAACAATGCTCGCTCTCTGATGAAACAAACATACAACAAACCATAATATCCTATTATCTCGCCTATAGGGATGCCCATATGGTGTGTAGGAGATCACAGAGGATCATATGAGTCGTTTGACCTAGCGAGATATAAACAGTATCACAGCTGAGACAGTCCCTAGATAGGCTGTCGGTCTAAGCTGCAGCACATCGGTTCATAAGTGGGCTTATCCTAGCTACTTGATGTGTCGGTATATAGTTATGTATAGAAGGGATCAATAGTGGGATCTGCCATTCACATTGACGTACGAATGAGCCAGATCCCTAACATTCTTCCTATGATCTTATACCTAACTGAAGGATAAGGGTCACACACAGATTGACAACACTTTGATTTACAAAGGTGGCGAGTCTTACATGTACTCTTATACCCGTATTTTGGGTGTTGGCAATTTGTGTGTGGCCTGCTTAGGCTGGACGTTTGGGTAAGCATATCCGTTTCAGGATGGTGACATTCCCTGAGGAGCTCACAAGGTTCATTATGCTAAACCCTGCAGGTTGAATTATTTAATTCAGGCATAAGTGAAAGGGAGTGAGTGGTATTACTTAGGAAATAAGAGATTAATTAATTGTGGCTGATTGTCATAAGCCAAATTAATTAATGAATGTCTATAACCTTAAATATGTGAATCATTTTAGTTTGGTGCAACCCGTTCCTAATAACGTGGTAATAAAGGGGCGAGTAAGCATTGTTACCGTGGGGAAGGTTAAAACAATGTTTTATTAATTAATTATGTTCTTGGTCGAACAAGGAAGATTAATTAATAAAGAGGGCCCACTTTATTATTTGCATCTGATCTGGCCCATGAACTGCTCAAGCCCGTTAGCGTTAGGGTTTCTCAAAACCCTAACATATATATATGCCTTCTCTCTATCAGATCAAGTTAGACTTTTCAGTAGATTCAGTAAAAAAGAGAGAAACGACGGTGGGTGATCTGAGGGAGAAACTGATCGATTTTTCCAAATCTCGGATCCCACTTGGTAGATAATCCTCACCAGATTTCCAAGGAGCAAGGGAACAGATCAGAAGATCAGATCTGTAGGAACAACTGTCCACCGCCATTGTTCAGATTCAGATCCAGACTTACTTCATCATTTTATTCTCCGATCTAGATCTGTAGATCAAACGGTGAAGATCATGTATTCCTTAATTCCATCCTCTGCAATTAATTTTGTAGGAGCATGCATAGGTTCACGTGGTTTATTTAATTAAAATTTATTCCTGATATCCTAAGAACGATCCTTGGCAAGTATTTAATTAATGGCAACTCATTTTGTAAATCGTAGAGTCAAACCCTACACATAGTTCCCCCGTAAACTATCACTTCTATGGCAGATTGCCCCTAACAGTCAGAGTACAAGGTGTACTTGACTGTTGTGGTCTTTCTTGGAGAGATAGACTACCAAAAAGTAAATCAAGAACACTACG
>JAPKLW010003273.1:27079-38891 GCA_026898455.1 Plectranthus barbatus
CTTTCTTGGAGAGATAGACTACCAAAAAGTAAATCAAGAACACTACGGTTCGGAGTCTCGTGTTCACTCCAGTGACACACAGAAAGCTTAACAACCTCGAATGTAAGCTCACTGTGTGTGACTTGAATCTCTCGGTAAGAGTTCACAAATTGTTAAGAACTCAAATGTGTAGGTTGTGAATCGTGAAAGCATAACCTTCTTCTGTTGATTTCTCTGGTATTAATAACCATGAGATTTGAAGAATTGAATAAATGTCCGTTAGAGATAAATTGGAAGTTGTCCAATTGAATGTTTCTATTGGTTGTAGCATTCCGCGAAGTAGGTGATGCCTTTTCATACGATCAATGCCTATTCCACCTTTTTTTTTACTTTGACAGCGATTGTTCGAATTTTTTTTAGAACGACAATATTCGTCAGTATGAGGAATCCTGGACTGGTTGTCCTAGGTAGCGAAACATGAAGTTTCGTGCTCGCAGACTTTAAGGCTTCTCCAATACTTAAAGTATGTTCTTCTTCAGTATGTTCCTCATTTGTTTCTTCTTGTCTTCAAGGGTTGGGGCCTAGACTAGGAAGTCTATGATGGTGATGTCATACTTGCAACTTCATACTGATGATGTCACCCTTTAAAATTTTATTGGTCCGTGTGCTGCTAAGTACGGTTTGGTTAGTTGCACCATACTTGCTGGATTCATACTTGGCGAAATCCATTGCGCTAGACTCGCATTTTTCCAAGCTTCTAGAGTATACTGTGTACTTTAGCTTATTGAGTCTTTCGCGCATACTAAACTTTTTGGTATGTCTAGTCTCCAAATTAGTATCAGCTTACAACTCGATAAAAAGAACCTTTATAGGACATTACATTTTTCATCTAAGCTGAAATTATCTAAGATGACTTTGTTGGGATTGTATACTGAAAGCATATATGATTAAGTGTTTTGTACACTGGTCATCATATATGTGTTGCTACAACAATGCTCGCTGTCTGATGAAACAAACATACAGCGAACCATAATATCCTATTATCTCGCCTATAGGGATGATCATATGGTGTGTAGGAGATCACTGAGGATCATATGAGTCGTTTGACCTAGCGAGATATAAGCAGTATCATAGCTGAGACAATCCCTGGATATACTGTCGGTCTAAGCTGCGGCACATCGGTTCATAAGTGAGCTTAAACTAGCTTCTTGATGTGTCGGTACATGGTTATGTATTGATGGGATCAACAGTGGGATGTGCCATTCTCATTGACATATGAATGAGCCAGATCCCTAACATACTTCCAATGATCTTAAACCTAACTGAAGGATAAGGGGCACACACAGATTGACCACACTTTGATTTACCATGGTGGCGAGTCTTAAATGTACTCTTATACCAGTATTTTTGGGTGTTGGCAATTTGTGTGTGGCCTGCATAAGCTGGACGTTTAGGTAAGCATATTCGTTTCAGGATGGTGACATTCCCAATGGAGCTCACAAGGTTCATTATGCTAAACTTTGCAGTTTGAATTATTTAATTCAGGCATATGTGAAAAGGAGTGAGTGGTATTACACAGGAAATAAGAGATTAATTAATTATGGCTGATTGTCATAAGCCAAATTAAATAATGAATGCCTAAAACCTTAAATAAGTGGATCATGTAAGTTTGGTGCAACCCGTTCCTAAGAACGTGGTAATAAAGGGGTGAGTCAGCATTGTTACCTTGGTGAAGGTTAAAACAGTGTTTTATTAATTAATTATGTTATGGGTTGAACAAGGAAGAATTAATTAATAAAAAGGACCCACTTTATTATTTGCATCTGATCCCTGGTCTGGCCCATGAACTGCTCAAGCCCATTAGGGTTAGGGTTTCTCAAAACCCTAACACTATATATATGCCTTCTCTCTATCAGATCAAGTGAGAGATTCAGTATATTGAGCAAATTGAGAGAGAAACGGCGCGGCTGATCGAGAGGGAGAAACTGATCGATTTCTCCAGATCTCGGATCCAACTTGGTAGATAATCCTCACCAAATTTCCAAGGAGCAAGGGAACAGATCAGTAGATAAGATCTGTAGTAACAACTTCCAATGCCATTGTTCAGATTCAGATCCAGATTTACTTCATCGTTGTTGGCTCCGATCTAGATCTGTAGATCAAACGGTGAAGATCAGGTATTCTAAAATTCCATCCTCTGCAATTAATTTTGTAGGAGCATGCATAGGTTCGCATGGTTTATTTAATTGAAATTTATTCCTGGTATCCTAAGAACGATCATTGGCAAGAATTCAATAATGACAACTCATGTTGTCCATCGTAGACTCAAACCCTACAATTGGTATCAGAGCCAGGTTCGTATTCTTAGGCTCTATCTTGGATAAATTGAGATTAAATAAATATGTATGTTCATGGATGGATTTAAATTGTCGTGGATGTTTTTTGTATTTTCTTTATTTTTCAAATCTGTAAAATTGGATCTGGAAGAAGAATGAAGAACAAAGAAGGCGACATGAATTAGGGTTCAGCCACCCACCAGATCTCGCTGGTGGCGGCGATCACGGCGGTGGGCGACAGCTAGGCGGCAGTACGGTGATGAGTGGTGGCGGCAGGGGTTCTTCCTTGCAGCTGGGCCACACCCTAGGTCTCGCTGCTGCTGCTGCTAGCATTTCCGGCGAGCATGGTGGTCGAGAGCCGGTGAGCTCCCAGATCCAGCCAGGGCGACAACAAGCAGCGTTGCAAAGAGCGGCGGCGGCACAATGAAACCCTATGGTCTCCTGCGCGGTTGGGCCGCGCTCCTGTTGCTGCGCACGGTCACGGCACACGCAGCGCAGGCGGGTGGCGGCAGCGGGGAATCTTCCCTGCGGCTGGGCCACGCCCGCCTCTATCTCTCCATCGCGTTTCGATGCAGGACCGACGATTGCCAGGGGAGAAGAAGACGATGATGGTGGTGGTTGTGCGTAGAGGCAAGGGCCGCGCGCGGCCGTTGGTTTGCGTAGCCGATGGTGGCATGCCAGGCAGGCCGCGCAACCCCCTGCGAATGGCGGTCCCTCTCGTGTGAAAGCTGCTGCTTCGTCCGCTGCTGTAGTGGACGGAGATGGAGATGCAGCAGGAGGCGTGGTGGCTGGGCTAGCGGTGGGAGTGCGGCAATGGCATGGCAACGGGCTGGCGATGGTAGGCTGCAAGGCTTTGGCGGCTGGGTTGAGAAATTAGGGTTTCTAAACCTTAGGGTTTCCTAGCCCGGCCCGTGGCTCGGGCCCGTCAGCCCGGAGCTGGCCCGCAAGTCTGAAATTAGGGTTTGGTTTCAATTTTTGGGCCTGAAACCCTAATTGAAGCCCAATTGTTGTTGATGCTAATCCAAATCAGATTTCAAGTCCAATGGAGGCCCAGTTTGAAGATCTGTACTGAAAATAAATATTGTAATAGATTAGATTTAATTATTTTTCAGTTGTAATCGCATCTGAGGGGCCACGAGAAATTTTATTTGTTTATATAATTATTTCTCGTACTGATGTGATTTATTATGTGCGCACTAGTAAATAATAGGAAGCATGATTATTTGCTTTAATTATTTACTGTTTAAGCATGTTGCAATTTTTAAATTATCAAGCATGCTTTATGTGATTTATTTTATGTTTTAAATTGTGTCTATAAATTCGAGGATTCATATTAATTTATGATGGAATTTTAGATATGACATAATTTATGGCAACATAAAATAATGTGTGCGCATGAAACCTTTAGAATAGCTGGATTTTGGTTCTTCTCTAACTAAAATCATTAGACCTCCACAAATATGACCTCTCACTGGAAGTGAGGTATCTTGAAGCGTAAACGTCTACTCAAGTAGCTTGCGTTAGAGGTCCCTCACCAGTTCTAGTGCGATGCGGTTTCTAAATAAAACTTTTAGTTTGAGATGAGAAGTGGGAGCCGCTGAGCAAACGTCTGCTCAAGTAGCTTGCACTGAGACCACTTTCACTGGTCTCTAAGATTAAAATAAATAAAAAAGGATGTGTGGGGCATGCGGCATCGGTCCATTACGTATGCTAAATCGCTCTAAACATCTGGAATTAGGCTTGTTGTTATTTTGGCTTAGATGTTGCCTGGAGTATAACTCATGAATGATGTCCCTCCTCCGGATAGGTGAACATGGTCTTGGGATCTCCAATATTAATTTATTTTGCTTAAGATACCTGTCATGTTAAGAAATTAAAGGACCTATTTTGGCCTGGTTGAGTGTTTGCCGTAAACGTCTACTCAAGTAGTTTGCGGTAAATTATCTTGGGCAATTGGAGGAAGCAATTTGCATTGTTTTATCTTAAGATTCTATGCATATTTGTTTCAGTTGTTCGTAGTATGTGCTTACTTTAATTTAGCTTATTTGTTTTCAGATATGTCTATGAACAATGTCATTAATATCCTCGCTCAAAATCCTCTCAATGGTCCGAATTTCCTTGAATGGAACCGTAATTTGGATTATATCCTTTTTGCGGAAGAACACAAGTTTGTCCTTACTGATCCTTGTCCGCTAGTCCCAGCTGTTGACGCTACTGCCGAGCGGCAGCAGTCTTACGATAAGTGGATCAAGTCTAATAATGTAGTGAAATGCTACATGATGACCACTATGAGTAAGGTATTGTAGCTGCAGCATCAGCATTATGATAAGGCCTGTGAGATTATGGATAATCTAACAACGACTTATGGGGAGACGGAAAAAACTGTCATATTCAATCTCATGAGGGAGATTGTGAGTAAGAAAATGTCTGAAGGTAGTTCAGTGAGAGAGCACGTAGTTGCCATGACTCACCTCATGGATGAACTAATGTTGCATGGTGGTGGTATTGACGCGGAAGCCCAAGTCGATATCATACTAAACTCTCTTCCCAAATCCTTTGAAAATTTCAGGTTGAATGCTGTGAAAAACAAGAAGGACTATACTCTTAATTAGTTACTCAGTGACTTGATGGCAGCACAGTCCCTGATGGAACCCGAAAAAGCAGTTTTGGTTTCTTCCGGTAGCCGATCTGTTGCTCCTAAACGAGCAAAACCTAAAAGAACGGCTAGGAATAAGAACAAGAAAACTGCTGGTGGGAACAATGGAGTTTATGCTCCAACGAAAAAGGCTGGGAAAGTTAAAGGAAAGGGCAAGTGTTACCACTGTGGCAAGCTAGGACACTGGAAAGCAAATTGTCCAGGTGATAACACCAATGGACGAGGTACGTCATCATTTACATGTTTAGTATCAATTTTCTAATCCTTGTGAGTAGTTGTTACTGTGAGTACTAATCATGTTTTGGCTGCGCTATGCAGAGAATCAAGCTGATGATAATGTTTGAGGATGACGGGACTACCATCTCCAGGATTGATGCTGGAAGTTGCTACTTCAGCTGATGGAGATTTTACTTTGAGTTTATGTTAAAAACTCTGTTTTAATTCAAGTTTCTAAAGAGATGTTGTTTTGAGAAACAATATTTTTCATCTATTGTTGTGGATCATCAGTATTCGATAGAGTTTTTCTATCATGATGAATAACAGTGTTTTCTATTATGGATATTTATCTCTTCATTAGTTGATTACATAAACTCTCAGTGTTCTAAGGAATAATTTAAAAGAATCTCTATAGAGATAGATTACATCAATCTAAGTAGTTTTAAGTAATTCATGGAATTATGGATTCAATCCAGGTATTCCTAAGAATGGTACTTATGACAACTACTTAGACGTACAAGATGTTAATTAGGCCTTTTAATAGACGATTGTATTTCTATAGGTTATTTTGTGTTTGCTCTGGTTCGCTGATTTGAGTCTACTTCCGCAGTTGCCTTAACAGGCATTGATATTGTTATCATTTAAGATTTGGATATGTTTATCTAGTTCACTACAAGTCTTAGTCTCTTGGTTTAATCAAGAGTGTTCATGACTAAGGTAGAGAATTAAACAAGACCGTAAAAACATTATGGTTCATTCATAATGTTGTATCTTAAGTGATGGGTTTTTTACAGTATCCGGCAGAGCAAAGGGATTGCATCCCAGTTAACTACACCTATTATCTCTCGATTGGGATAGTTTAGGTTAAAACGGAATAAGATTCTTTAAAATTTTATAAGTTATGCTAGCTTTGCCAAATTTTCGTTTTTGGAACAGCGCCAAAAGCAGTTGTAAGTTTGCTTAATCTAGTGTCTTCTAAATCAGTTCCAAATACCCTAGCAGACCTTGACTCTGTCAAAAGGGCAATGATGAGTAATTCGGCTGTTAAGCTGATATAGGAAACTGATAGTTTGGAAGAAAGGTTTAAGCTAGTACTGCTTTGTGGGCTATTCCAGGTAAACGAAAAATATGGTTGTTTTGTGTATCCTAGATACAAGAGAGTTGTATAGGATGAAACCATGAATCCAAATGTTAGATTGTTCTCTAACGTTTTAGAGAAGACAATTCAAATCCATCAGGAAATACCCCAGAGCATATTGAGCATACCTTGGAAGGTATGATACCAATTGCATGGTCACCCGTGCAAGGTGGTAAACCACAAACTAATGCACCAATAACTGACAACGTAAAAGGAGCATCGTTGCAGTGGGAGGTTGCCTTAACAGGCTTAATGGTACTGGTTAGTGGAATCAGTCTCTGGACTTAGTCCCAACTAAACGAACAACATCATACTTATCCCTTAAAGCGCAACAAAGTTGTTAAGGCACATGATGCAGTTAAATGATGTCAAGTCATGAATTCAGAAATGAATCAATAAAGCTTATGCTTGTATATCAGGATCAATGATTGCCAAGTAGCTTACCAGCTATAAGTAACTGATTGATATACAAGCAAAAAAATGCCCGAATGGTAACCTAGTATGTTTTCGAAGGTCTAGGTTAGTGAGCAAGGTATGTTTCACAACAAGACTTTCTCACTGGTTGCGACTATTAAACCTATTCGAATTCTTTTAACCATAACGGCACATATAAATCTAACTATCTGGAAGATAGATAACATCATCCGAATTTTATAAATGGGTACCTTTATAAAAGGTGACGACATCTGTATGCAACAACCAGATAAGTTATGTGCAATAAAGTGAAAAGCATCATGTCTGGAAGCCAAGGTAGTTCAAGTATGAACTTAAAGGAGCTTCAAGGTCATGTAATAGACATTTCTATATTGTATCTCGAGAATGATAATTTCATGTACCAGTTATGTGTCAGCGGAAGCGTGGTTTTCCTTGCACGTTATGTAGATGGTATTTTCACATTCGGAAACGGAGTGGCGTTATTGTAAGGCATAAAGAGATGGTTATCCGAACAGTT
Source organism: Plectranthus barbatus (assembly GCA_026898455.1). Taxonomy (NCBI): domain Eukaryota; kingdom Viridiplantae; phylum Streptophyta; class Magnoliopsida; order Lamiales; family Lamiaceae; genus Plectranthus; species Plectranthus barbatus. The sequence goes on from JAPKLW010003273.1 coordinate 34,357, forward strand.
TCAGCAGTAGGACTTATGAGATTTTGGAACATCTTTTTAATTAACTCTTGTGTTGTCACAAGAAAAGGATGTTCAGGTATCTCAAGTCGCTTAAATTGATTCTGTGGTAAGTCGTTCATAGCTAGAAAGATTGTTGTCTTTCTATATTGTAGATGAACGAAGTTAGATATCTGTAATGCTATAAGCATGTTAAATAGGTATCAATTCAACTCAGGACAAGCACTTTGGTTTACAAATGTGCCATGTGAGTTGAATGGCATCGGTTATCCAGGAGGATCATAAGGAAAGGAAATCGACCTCTAACTATGTGTTGGCCTTGGAGGAGGAGCTATAGGAATATAACACAGAAGTGTGTTGCGGATTCCGGTATGAAGGTTGAGTTTTTGACAACTTCATTAGCTTCGCAAGAAGCAGTATAACTCTGATGTTATCCTCTAGAGGTGTGTGTTCTAAGTTTTCCTAATAAAATCACATGGAATTGTGATCATGTTGGTGCAATGAAAAACTCAATGGAGCCCAAGACTCACAAGGTGGTGAAACACATAGGATGTGTGGTATCACATAATATGAGAAATCGTGAGAAGAGGTGACGTGAATGCAGTGGGAGTGATTAACAGTATAGACACACTTAATACTTTGATAAAGTAATAGTATTATACTTTATGTATAAGTGGGCGATTGTTGGGATTGTATACTAAAAGCATATATGATTTAGTGTTTTGTACACTGGTCTTCAAATATGTGTTGCTACAACAATGCTCGTTGTCTGATGAAACAAACATACAACAAACCATAATATCCTATTACCTCGCCTATAGGGATGACCATATGGTGTGTAGGAGATAACAGAGGATCATATGAGTCGTTTGACCTAGCGAGATATATAAACAGTATCAAAGCTGAGACAGTCCCTGGATAGGATGTCGGTCTAAGCTGCGGCACATCGGTTCATAAGTGAGCTTATCCTAGCTACTTGATGTGTCGGTACATGGTTATGTATTGATGGGATCAACATTGGGATGTGCCATTCTCATTGACATATGAATGAGCTAGATCCCTAACATACTTCCTACGATCTTAAACCTAACTGAAGGATAAGGGGCACACACAGATTGACCACTCTTTGATTTACCATGGTGGCGAGTCTTAAATGTATTCTTGTACCTGTATTTTTTGGGTGTTGGAAATTTGTGTGTGGCCTGCTTTGGCTGGACATTTAGGTAAGCATATCCATTTCAGGATAGTGACATTCCCTGAGGAGCTCACAAGGTTCATTTTGCTAAACTCTGTAGGTTGAATTATTTAATTTAGGCATAAGTGATATTACTTAGGAAATAAGAGATTAATTAATTATGGCTGATTGTCATAAGCCAAATTAATTAATGAAAGTCTAAAACCTTAAATATGTGGATCATGTTAGTTTGGTGCAACCCGTTCCTAATAACGTGGTAATAAAGGGGTGAGTCAACATTTGTTACCGTGGTGAAGGTTATAACAATGTTTTATTAATTAATTATGTTCTAGGTTGAACAAGGAAGAATTAATTAATAAAGAGGGCCCACTTTATTATTTGCATCTGATCCCTTGTCTGGCCCATGAACTGCTCAAGCCCATTAGGGTTAGGGATTCTCAAAACCCTAACACTATATATATGCCTTCTCTCTATCAGATCAAGTGAGAGATTCAGTATATTGAGAAAATTGAGAGAGAAACGGCGCGACTGATATGGAGGGAGAAATTGATCGATTTCTCCAGATCTCGGATCCAACTTGGTCGATAATCCTCACCAGATTTCCAAGGAGCATGGGAACAGATTAGAAGATCAGATCTGTTGGAACAACTTCCAACGCCATTGTTCAGATTCAGATCCAGATTTACTTCATCGTTGTTGGCTCCAATCTAGATCTGTATATCAAACGGTGAAGATCAGGTATTCCAAAATTCCATCCTCTGCATTTAATATTGTAGGAGTATGCATAGGTTCACATGGTTTATTTAATTGAAATTTATTCATGGTATCCTAAGAACGATCCTTGGCAAGAATTCAATAATGGCAACTCATGTTGTCCATCGTAGACGCAAACCCTACAGACTTTACATACTTTGACCCACCAAAACATACCATAAAATGAAGGATATTTCTATCGTGTTTCTTAACAATTTCCCCCTTTTGGTGTGGTCAAAGCCATCTCTATCCTAAGCTGATGAGGAGCGCAAACTTTCGAGTTTTACAAATAAAGAGTACCATCCGACTACAAACTCAGAAAGATTCCCACTCAAGTTTAGTTTCTACTTAAGATCTTCTACATAAGCTAGGAGAGATATTGCTTGATTAATTTTTTAAGTATGTTCTTAAAGCAATTTAAAAATCTTAAGTACGCAAGGGAACAAATAAGCCTGTTGATTACACTTGAATGTGTAACTTCAACTATGAAGAACGAAGACTATTATTGGACAAAAGAAGATTGTCATAAACAAGTCAATTTATCCTTTAAAGTATTTTAATTACAAGTATAGGGATAAACTAACTCTAAGGAATCTATACAAATATATTGCAAGACTATATTATGCTGCTTCTGGTCTTCATCTTCATTTAACAGCAGTCGGTTCAGTCATCCAAGCACAATACTGCATTGAGGGCGGGTTTGATATGCTGACCAGCATTACCTCGTCATGTTAGCTTTCAGTAGCTCTACTTACGGAGGTCTGCTACCGTTTCGAAGGGACATATCAGCAGCAAGAAAAAATCGGGGATGTCCTACTTAGATTCTAAATCTAAGATGAGCAAGAGACATCCTCCTCCATTTTCATCTTAACCCTCTGGGCTACTCTCTTCATTCGTTATCCTGTTCTTCTTGATTATACTATTGGACCACAAGCAAACAAGGTGAAGAGGCTCTCTAAGTGACTATGCCCCAACATTCCGTTGTTGACATGTCACTTTGAGAAGTGTGCCTAAAGAAGAAATTGAATTCTGATTTCTTTTGCTCCTTCGAGACACTAAAATGACTGTTATGCTCAAATCTTCAGATCTCTTTTGCACCTTCCATACTTCTTCCCCCTCTTTGGCAACACCAAAAAAGGTAAAGACCTAAAGATATCTTGTGACTTCGTCTTCTTCCTCATCGAGAGATTTTCAAAGGGTAGAGAATATATTTCGAAGTAGGCTTAATGGAAGGTTGGGTTCGATAAGGATTATGCACTTAATGTTGCAAAATGAACCCGATTTGTAGTCAGAAGAGCATTAGTGGAATATAAGAAATTGATAGTTGATATCGTGTACCAAAAGGTCAGATTGCCTTCTGAGAAATCAACAACGGTTGAGGTTCCTTATGCTGGTGTCTTAGGTCGTTGGATTTGACGTGCCTTTCTTCCTCGAGTCCCAAAAGTGTTGATGTGGTGGGGTATTATATGACCACAAATTTCAAAGGAAGATTCAGATGTTTGTTGATAATCCTTCGCATTGATTCGCATTTAATGTTGCATATCGCATACGCGATTTGGTAGATCAAGCATCCCGCATTTAATATGGTCAATAGCATGTTCCGTAAGCTTAGCATGATCTTAGATTTAGCATGCTTGGACAGAATTGTCAGCACGGATCTACTTCAGCTTAGATCTTCAATCTTCAAAAAAATAAAATGAGAGCTTGGACTCAACATTAATCTGCATCTCTTCCTATTCAATAGTCATGAAAGATTGAGAGCTTGGACTCAATCTTAGTCCGCTTCACAGCCTTCAACCACTTGTTTAATTACTTGATGATAATATACTTGATATCTGAAAATATATACTGAGACCTTGGACTCTGTAATTATATACATACTCTTCGGAAACCCACTATAATGAATGAGATCTTCGACTCATTCTTCTCCTTCTTCAACCTCATCAAACTCCATAAGACCGAGTTTGATACATAGCTCTTTAAAATGAGCATCTGGAAGCGGTTCGTGAAGATTTCAACTAGTTGATCGTTAGTATGAATGTACTCTATGCTTATGTACTTATTTTCAATATGATCACGAATAAAGTGATGTCGTATGTCAATGTGCTTTGTTCTTGAGTGATGAACCAGATTTTTCTTGATGCACGTTGCACTATTATTATCGCAGTAGATGGGAACACATCCTGAATCCACATCATAATCGAGCAGCTGCTGTTAGATCTATAGTATTTGTGCACAATATCTAGCAGCAACAATGTACTCTGCTTCTGTAGTAGACATGGAAACTGAGTGTTGTTTCTTTCCGAACAAGCTTATTAGTTTATGCGATCAATACGACAACCTCCGAAGTCTGGGTTTAAATACCCATTGAGAATAAGCTCGTCATATCTTGGGTACCAGATTCCAAGTGATTTAGTACACTTCAGATGTTGGTCCCGGTTTATCAGGGTATAACTTGGCAGCGGAAAATGTGTTAATTCGTTTCTTGCGCTCTGCTGGTTACTCAGCTGACTGGGACCTTGTCAGCTGGTAAGTCAACTGGCACTATGAGTACTCAGCTGACTGGCGACTGGCTGGTCAGCTGGTAGCT
>JAPKLW010003274.1:6024-24540 GCA_026898455.1 Plectranthus barbatus
AGTTCAGTAAAAAGGATCAAAAGATAACTCTAAATGAGAGTTATCACGATCCAGTAACCGAGCACACGGCGGTGCTCAAATTCCTTCATAGTGTCCTATGCTAATTCAAGCAAATGGCGAAGGCAATCGAATCACTGGTAGATCTCAAGAAATTCACAGGACGACTCCTAGTCTAAGTGGAGTATGATGAAGTTGATAACTTGGCATCTACTACAAATAAATTACTTCTTACTGAAGAAGAGTGGCGAGCCCGTCAAAATTGCCATGAACATGGACAAAGCTCACTCGATGGTGGAAACAGGAAAGCTGCGTTTGAAGGAAAAGCTCCAACAAATAATAACGCAACATGGTCTCCCAGTGGAAATGGAAACAACCAACGCAAAAAGGGAAATTGTAATTATTGTGGCATTCCAGGACATTGGGCGAAGGAATGTTGCAAAGCCAAGTGGGATCGTGAGCAGCGGGAGCAAGTAAATCTCTTAAAAGTTTAACCTTTGGATGAGGATGAACCAGCCTTACTCATGATGCGAGCTTATGAATCTATACTTGTGACCAACGAGACAACTCACGTCGTGTATCTGAATGAGGAGAAAGTGATGCCCAGAGATACAGACGATGGTATGCAGTATATGGATATCGGGGCAACTAGCCACATGACCGGCGAGAGGAAAGCTTTCTCAACCCTCGATGAAACCTCATACGGCACAGTGCGGTTTAGTGATGGATCAGCCGTAAAGATACATTAAAAGGGAGAAGTTATGTTCCAATCTTATGCCAGGAAACAATGTATCCTCTCCAACGTGTATTATATTCCATGTCTAAGGAGTAACATCATCTCCTTAGGGCAACTCGATGAAAATGGATGCAAAATTATCATTGAAGGGGGAGTAATTTGCATCCTAGATCGTGCTTGTAAGTTGATTGCAATAGTTTCTCACACACGGAATCGGCTTTACAAGTTGAATCTCAACTTTGCTGCACCAATAAATTTGTTAACGCATAAGGATAGCACAAGCTGGCTATGGCACGCACGCTATGGCCATTTACACTTTCATGCTCTCCATATTCTTTCCAGCAGGGAGATGGCTCGAGGGATTCCCTCAATGAAAAATGTTGATGAATTTTGTGATGGCTGCGTGATTGGGAAGCAGCATCAAAACCCTTTCCTCAGGCTGCTAATATGCGAGCAAGTAAACCACTGGAACTGGTACATATCAATCTATGCGGATAGATCCAGCCACTCGAGGAGGTAAGAGGTATTTTTCACTTATAGTTGATGATTTTACTCGTTTCATGTGGGTTGAGTTTCTCCGATCAAAAGATGAAGCTTTTAGCTACTTGACAAAATTCAAAATAATGGTAGAAGCTGAATATGAGTACAAGCTGTGTGTATTTCGTTCGGACCGCGGTGGTGAGTTTAATTTGGAAGAATTCAGGAAATATTGTGAGGAGAATGGTGTCAAACATTATACCACTGCATCATATTCGCCTCAACAAAACGGTGTGGTAGAGCGACACAACCAAACTATAGTTGAGATGACTCGATGTATCATGAAGTCAATGAATATGCCTGGTGTTTTTTTGGGAGAAGCAGTGAATACTTTCGTTTACATTCTAAATCGTTCGCCGACGAGGAGTGTCGATGGAATGACCCCATATGAAGCATGGCACAAAAGAAAGCCAAATGGTCATCACATTAGAACATTTGGAAGCATGGCTCACGCTAAAAAGCTTGGACCAAACATTCATAAACTCTCAGATAGATCAACACTGGGAGTGTTTGTGGGATACGAAGATGGTGCGAAGGCATATCGTGTCTATGATCCAATTGGGAAGCAAATGTATGTAACCGGAGATGTTATATTTGAGGAACATCATCCTTGGGATTGGAAGGAGTGCAGCGATACATAGCTATCAAGCATGCCAATCGAGTTTCCAGTTGAAGAGTCGAGAGAAGCCTGCGAGCCAAAAACTGATGGTGCTGATGTTCTCATGCCAGTGGCTGAACCGAGGACACCAACTCAAAATCAATGGGCCACACCACCAGCACAAGGTGATACAAGCAACTCTATCATAGGTCCTTATCGCTATCGGCTTCTCAAGGACCTGTATGATGCTACAAATGAAATCAACAATGGGGCGGAAAGCAATGTCTGTTTCTTAGCCGCTGAAGAACCCACTAGTGTAGTTGATGCACTAATAAATTCATGCTGAAGAAAGCCATGGAGGAAGAAATGAGATCGATAATTGATAAAAAGACAAAGGAAATTACAACACTTCTGGACGGAGACCAAGCCATTGGGCTAAAATGGGTATTCAAGGTGAAAAAGGATCCTGGTGGTAATATATTGAAGTACAAGGCGAGGCTAGTTGCAAAGGGCTACGCTCAATGACAAGTGGTAGATTTTGACGAGGTTTTTAAACCTGTGGCGAGGATGGAGACGATGCGCCTCTTACTTGCATTTGCGGCACACAGTAGATGGGAAGTATACCACATGGATGTGAAATCAGCCTTTTTGAATGGAAATCTCACTGAGGAAGTGTACGTTCAGCAACCACCAGGCTTCATTGACAAAGCCAACGAGCACAAGGTGGTCAAACTACATAACGCGATGTACGGGCTTCGTCAAGCTCTGCACGCTTGGAATTCAAAGCTGGATGCATCCCTCACGGCACTCGGTTTCACAAGAAGTATGAATGAACATGCCATTTATCGTAGAGGTAACGTTCAAAATCTTACTTGCTTGTGGGAGTCTATGTGGATGATTTAATTATCACTGGCATCTGTCTTCAAGACATTGTGGAGTTCAAAGCACAGATGCAGAGTGTATTCAACATGAGTGATCTCGGGCTCCTCAGTTATTATCTTGGAATCGAAGTGTGTCAGAAGAATGGAAAAATCACATTATGTCAGGGAGCATATGCCTTGAAAATCTTAGAGAAAGCAAGGATGAATGATTGTAATCCATGTCACATTCCTATGGAGAACCGACTCTATTTGCGCAAACAAGATGGAAGTGAAGCTGTAGATGGAACAAAATATCGTAGCATTGTTGGCAGCCTTCGGTACATGGTAAAAACCCGACCAGATATTGCTCACGCGGTTGGGAAGGTTAGTCATTTTATGGAGGCACCGACTGATACTCAGGTATATCCAAGGTACAAAGAATTATGGGTGATGCTATAAATCTGGAGAAGGAAAAATAACATTGGTTGGATACAGCGATAGTGACCTTGCCGGAAATATTGATGATAGAAAGAGCACTTTCGGAGTAGTATTTTTTGCTGGAAGTAATGTTGTAACGTGGACTTCACAGAAGCAAAAGGTTGTTGCATTATCATCATGTGAAGCTGAATATATAGCTGCAACAACCGCAGCTTGCCGAGGTGTGTGGTTGAGTTGTTTGAGTGTGAAGAAGTGAAATTCAAGTTGTTTGTGGACACCAAATTAGCAATATCTCTTTGTAAGAACCCGGTATATCATGATAGAAGTAAACATATTGATACTAAATATCACTATATACGGGAATGTTTTGAGGCTGGGAAGAAGGATGTGGTTCACGTGAGCACAGATAGCCAAGTAGCAGATATCCTGGTGAAGGCTTTGGGACGTAACAAGTTCATCGAGATGCGGCAAAAGCTTGGAGTGAAAGTGTTGCCGTAGAGAAACGAGATTAAGGGTGAAAATAGTGGATAATCTCGTTTAAAGTATCAGACTTATTTTTGAATAAAGGATTATTAGAATCCATACAAACATTGGCTTTTAATTTATGTGTTTTTATTTGGAATAAGATCATAGACTTGATCCTCCTAGTTATAGAATAAAGGATTATTAGAATCCATACAAATTTCTAGTAGTGTACTATATGAGTTCATTTAGACTTGCTTAACCATTTACATTCTTATAGACTCACCATATAATTTCTTTTGGCTTTCATATTTTCTTTTAAAGGTGTATGCAATGAGACTCTCGAACATGTTTGAGTCCTATAATTAAATGCATATAATTTGATAATTATGTAAAACAATTTTGAAAATATACTTTATTTCTGAAAATGTGGTAATGAAGTTTAAGAAACTAATAAGATGCAATTTAGAAGTACTTTATGACCTCGAACCTAAAAGACTCCTATTTATGCATTCTAGATAATGTCATTTTCAAAACAATGCCGAATGAAATATACAGGGAATTAAGACATCAAATTTTACATGAAGAAACAAGATTTTCTTGTGAGTATTCTCCAATTGACGGTTTATGAAAATGATTTTTCGTTTGGGAGATATGGGCTGGGGGAGATCAGATTTCCTGAATGTTTTTACAATGGGTCTGAAAACACGGTGCAACTAAAAAAATTGATTTTAACTAAAATACACATGCAAATGACTTTAAAATTAATATACAAACTCCATTATGTATCTAAAATCTATTAATTAATTTTGATAATTTTATGAAATATCTAAATTCAGTTTTCAAAACCATTTTCAAAATGCAACACAGAATGACATACATTTTTTCAGAGTGCATAACTTTTGAACCGCATAACATTTTGACATGAACCCAATTCAAAATTCTTCCTAACACATTAAATTATAACATATTTAAATTTTTGATCAATCGTGTTCCATTTGACCCGCCTTTCACAACCAAACAAAGACCTCGTTTTACAGACTTCCTCACAGCATGCTCATTTAACTTTAACATGTATAAATTCGTGGCAACTCATCATCCAACAACATATATGTTCAATTTCAGACATCCAACACTTTATATCATGATCCTATAACATATATATCAAGCGATATCATGCATACAAGGAATATACCATCAATCAACAACAACATGGTCAATATTGGCCATCAAACATGCATATTATGAACCCTACTTCATCATATGAGCTAATAATCGACTAGGGGTTTCTTGATCGTACATGCAAGCTCTTAAATATGTAGAGGAGGTCCTAAAAAGGGTAGATAAAAGTTACTTGAAGGTTTTAATTTCAGATTTTGAGCTCCCTTCTCAAGATTTTCGAAAATGGCTCCTAGCATCCCTTTTTGCTTCCTTCCTTGTAGCCTTCTAGATCTACTTCATGGCTTCATGGATCTTCGATTTGCAGCCTAGGTCGAATATTCCATGTGGAAATATGATAGGGCTTTCTTGATATTTAGGTAGAGGAGAGTGTGGGGGTGAGTTTGGTGGAAGATGGTGGCGAATTGAGGTGGTTTGAGATGGGTTATAGGGCTGTTTTGGTGGCCGCCTTTAAGGTGGTGTTCATTGAGGTCTTCAATGGAGTTAGAAGGTTGGAGAAGATGAAGTTTAGTGAGGGAGAAAGGAGGTGGTCGAATGGAGAGAGAGAGAGGGGGGGTGGAGTTTGAGTGTTGAAAATGAATTTCATGCATAATTCCCCATGTTTGTAATGATGGTGTCAAATTTTCCATTCCTTTTTTGCCCTTCAATAAATTTAAGAGGCAAGGCATGACTTTCTTTTAGAAGACCCAATTTAGTCATTCCTCCATCCACTCCCAACATTTAATTTAATTAAATATCATGTCAATTTCCCCATCTTATAATACAATGTTGGATTTTATAAAATTCCCTATCTTAAATTAAGAGAGACCGAAAATTAATAGGGACAATTAGTAAAATAATTTTCAAGATATTTCGTCGGATTCAAACTCGAGTTTATTCACATATATACACTAATGTGCCTTTAATTAATTAAAGCTAGAGGGCCGAAAATTATATATTGTAATTTAGCAATTTTAATTCTGAGTTTCGTCTTGGAATTAATATCCGAATAATATTCGTTATCGATAAAATATGCAATTGGGCCACATGGTATTGAATCTAAAATGAAAGGTTAGAGTAGGCCTAAATTAATATTATTCCAAGATGGCCCAAAAGTGTAGAATAAATCAATTGGGTCCACTAGCCCAACACTATTCTTGAATTAATTATTGGGCTCAAAATAATTCATCTAACCCATATATTTATATGATGGTCGAAATTAACTATATGCAATCGATTAATTTATTCAAAACCTTATTCGTTATCGCGCGTGTTTAGAAAATTATTTAGCGTAGAAAATATGGCGCGGAAAATGCGGGGTGTTACATCCTACCCTTCTTACAAAAATTTTTGTCCCGTGAATTACAATCGTCACTCGTACAGTTTTGGTTACTTGTTCTTCATGTTCTCTTCTAGTTCATATGTCGCTGCTTCCGGTTCATGATGTTTCCACAACACTTTCATCATTGGAATCTTCTTCGTGTGAAGCTCTTGAGCTTTTCAGTCGAGAATTGCCTCTGGCCTTTCTTGATATTGTAAGTTTGGTTGCACGTTCACTTTACGATGATGGGTCGCGTGTCTCGGGTTGTGGACATATTTTCGATGTTGTAAAAAGTGGGAAAACATTGTGAATATCGCTCATCCTAGGCGATAAGGCTAGCCGGTAAACGATGGAACTAACTTCCTCTAATATTTCGATCGGTCCTATAAATTGCTGTTTCAATTTCTCATGCATTTTGAAGCGTGTTACTCCTTTCGAGGGTCATGCTTTCGAGATTATTTTTGTCATTGATTTCGAACATTAATTCTCTCCGTCGAGTGTCGACGTACGAATTCTGTCGATCTTAAGCTTCTTTTATCCTCATCTTGATTTGTTTGATGGGTTGGGTTACACCTTCGACTTCTTTGGGTCCTAATGCTTTTCTTTCGCCAACTTCATCCCAATAAAGGGGTGATTTACACTTTCTACCGTATAACGCTTCTAATGGCATCATTTTGATGGTCGATTGGTAGCTATTATTGTAAGTGAATTTGATTAATGGCAATACTTTTTCACAATTTAACCCTTGGTCTAGCACTATAGCTCTTAATATATTTCATAGGACTCAAGTCGTCCTCTCTGATTGTCCATCGGACTAAGGGTGATAAGTTGTGCTAAAATTTTAGTCGAGTTCCAAATTCTCTTTGTAAACTTATCCAGAATCTGGAATTGAATCTAGCATCTCTATTGGAGGTGATGAACTCGGGTATTAATCCATGAAATTAAACTATTTCTTTCATGTAGATCGGTGCCAACTTTTCAACTCCAAGTGGCCTGTATCGGTATGAAATGAGCGCTTTTAGTCAAACTATCTACGATTATCAATATGCTCGTATTCTTCCTCTGTGACCTGGGTAAATTCATTACAAAGTCAATGGTTATTAGCTCCCACTTCCACTTGGGGATTTCCAAGGGTTTAAACTTTCCGTTGCGCCACTCTGATGTAGCATTTTCACCAGTTGACGGGTTATGCAACTCTTTACATATTCGACGACATCTCAATTCGTTCCTTCCCATTAGAAGGATTGCTTCAAATCTTGATACATTTTGTTGCCTCTCGGATGTACAACATATGGGGTATCGTGCGTCTCTCTCAAGCTTTTTTTTTTGTTACTCATTCTCCAGAACGCAAATTTTGCCTTTGAAGTATAATTTATTATCTGGTTTCTTTATGAAACCTTTTTATTTTCTCAGTTAAACTCTTGTTCGAATCTTCTCAGGTTTTCCACTTTGTCGTTGGGCTTCTATGATCCTTTGTCTTAGATCAGGGACTATAGTCATTGTTGCTAGGTTTATTTCTCCTGCATTGTTGGGGAGACCAATTTCGAGATCCAGCCTCTCGAATTCTCTTATCAGACTTTCAGTTGCCATCAATAAGGCTGCTTTTGCGTAGCCCTTTCGACCTAAGGCATTGGCTACTTTATCGATTCCCCCCAAATGGTAATGGATGGTTATGTCATAATCTTTGACTAATTATAAGTCTCATTTTCAACTCCTTCTGTTCGAAGAAGTATTTCAAACTCTTTCCGCTAGTGCAGATTGCACATTTGGCACCATATAAGTGGTGTCCTCATATCTTGAGTGCATGTACTACAACAGCGAGATCTAGATCATGAGTCGGTTAGTTAAGCTCGTGTGGCCTTAACTACCTAGAAGCCTAGGCAATCACTATTTTGCCTTGCATTAGCACGCATCCTACACCATTCTTCGAGTTGTCCGTGTAGACCTCAAAGTCTTTCCCATCTTTGGGTATGGTTAATATAGATGCAGTGGTAAGTAGCTCTTTTAACGTTTGAAAGCTTTTCTCACAAGCTTTGGTCCACTAGTACTTTGCAACTTTTCTCAGTGGTTGAGTCGTCGGTCTCACTATCTTAGAAAATCCTTCGATAAAACGTTGATAATAGTCAACCAATCCTAGGGTACTCCACATTTTAGTTAGGTTTTTGGGTGACTTTCATTTATAAATTGCTTGGATTCTTGTTCGGGTCTACATTCATCCCTTCTACATAGATGACGTGTTCTAAGAACATTACTTCTTCCAAGCCAAAAATCACACTTGCTAATCTTGACGTATTGCTCCTCTGCTCTCAACGTCTCTATGACAATCCTAGGATGTCTTGATGCTCTTGCTCTCCTTCGGAGTAAACCAAGATATTGTCTATGAATACAACGATGAGTTGATCCAAATATAGGTGGAAGACTCCATTCATTAGGTCTATGAATACTGCATCGTTAATCGAAATGGCATTGCGGTGAACTTGTAGTGTCAGTATCTCATACGAAAGGTTGTCGCATCTTCAGCTATTGGTAGCCCGATTTGAGATCAATTTTCAAAAAGATGTCGGGTCCTTTTAGTTAGTTGAATAAATCATCTATTCTAGGCAAAGGGTATTTATTCTATAGCTTTAAATTGTTGAGTTCTTGCTATTCCTATCAGAGGTATCTCTCCACAGTGATAACAGCTAGTGGCCCTTGACGGGCATTCCTTTCTCACATGATTTCCTTGCCATTATCTTTTTGCGTGATTGATGGTCTGGCCTAAAATCACGGCATTACACTTGGTCAAACCTACACTTTTGATCCTCCCGAGGTAGCTGACTAGGAAAGGCTTGTGCATTCACATGCTTATGCAATGTTGCCTTAACTGTTAGAGCTCGTCCCAGCACGGCTTTGTAGGTTAGCCCTTCCAAGAAAGCTAGGACTGTTTGATCTCTTGCCTTAATTCGGATCGAAATCTCTTAGACTTCTTGACATTCGTGTCAATTCGGTCAGGCGCATAGCGCGATAATGCGCAGAATTTGCTGTCATATTTTTTTTAATGAGTCATGTCCCGATTTCAGATTTAGGAACTCTGTTTCCATTTCAATCCTGTAAGTCTCGGGGATGTACTTCTCATACAATCATACCTTGAAATCTTCCCAAGTGAGGGCGGCAGCTTGTTCCTCAGTTAAAGTACTTATATGAATTTCCCACCAGTAGTCTGCTTAACCTTGCAGCCGGTACGGTACCCACATCATTTTCTATGCATAGCGTTCTAAGAAGCGGAAGATTCGTTCTATTCTTCTTTCTCAGATGGCAGCTTTTTCTGGGCCTTCAGAACTATCATTGGTTGGCGGTTTTTGTTGTGCAAATATCTCTCCGATTTTCCTTGGAGGGGGAGGTGGCAGTGGTGCCTCCATTTCTTCTCGTTCATCACAAATTTCATTTATTGGCCTTATACGTGAGCGTCCTAAGGGTGGCATTCACAAACTTATCAAGCATCCTCATTTCTCATTTCACAAAAACCATTGACTCACGATGTCATTCTATCATATGAATATATATACTTATAGTATTGTTTTGTAATTGAGTGCTTTGCACTCCCTTTTGAGGGATATAAAATTTATTATTCGACCCAACGAGGCCCTGATTAGCCATTCCTTTTCAAGGTTCGGCACACACTTAGTATATTACTAGCATTTCAATATATATTATCCTTTCATTCCGGTGTTTAGCGATTCTAGCTTCGCCTATATTTCATTCCTCCTACATTATGAAGGATCTCGTTAACTGCACATTGGGGATGAGATAAAGGCATGTATGTTGAGAAATCATGTGTTGATGAAATTTGGGAGTATGCCCTGTTTTGGACAGAGATTAAAATGAGAACGGCTGTTTTTGTGATGGTTTGATTGGGTTGATTTTCGAACTGTATAAACTAGAACAAGTTTGGAATCCGTGGAATTTGGAATTGTATGAATCGAAGTTGTGGAACACGATTTTGAAGCATTTGAATAATGTGTCGCAGATTTTGGCAGTTTAATTTGCACGACCTTAAAAAGCTATTTTTGGACCTTGGAAAAATCTGATTTTTATAATACGAACTTTAGACATGTTAATTAGTAATATGAATAAAAATCATGTCATTTCACTTAGTTGATTAATTACTAAAAATTCGTGAAGTTGGTTCTTGAAATATGGAAATGCTAAAAGTTGGTCTGCTAGTGAAATGCGGTTCCAGACTGCGGCATTTAGCCTTGTTTTCGACACTTTGTCACCGCCCGCGGTGCTTGACCGCGGCATTTAGCCTTGTTTTCGACTCTCTATCGCCGCCCGCGGTGCTCGACCACGGCCTGACCGCGACATTTGGCCGTGGAACTTGCTCTCTGTCGCCGCACGCAGCGCTGGCCGGTTGGTATATACTTTTCTCTCCTTAACACCTCTTGTGTCTAATTCCTCTTATTTCTCACATCCGAAAATTGATTATTCCGAGGTTTATCAAGACGGAAGGGTGTTTCAAATTGACTCAAGTTAATTCTCTTTATATATATTAGTTGTATCTATTTTTCAAATTCCTAATGTACATTCTTCACCAAAGTGCTTACAGTAGACACCATCGTATAGTACGCATTAAGGTAATTATCCTACGCAACTCTTCCACGGGTTTCTTCGTGAACTTGATTTCCTAAAACCGTCTTAAACATCCTGCGGTTTAGAGCTTAATAAGGTAAATCCTTCGTATTAAAATAATAACAAGTCTAGTAATGCAATAAGACAATATTAAAGTGTTTGATGTTTCACATCGAGGGGTAGTGGTTCCCACTACAAGTATATACATACATATGTGTTTATCCTCCGACCCATCACGAAATTCTTTCGTGTTATAACATAATTCGTATCACCTATACATAATACCTAATACAAAACGAGTGACACCAAAATCCTAGTTACTATACCTAGAACTACATCATACTTCCAACAATTTCCAAATGCATTCAAAATTCTCATACACTTCACATAATCAAGTAATCATTCCACACAATCGATTTCTCATGTATTTCATTAAATTTCATCACTTCATGCTTTTCACATTTTCAAACAATCATATCATTAGAATATTCACAATCTCATAATATAACAATTTTTTTTTTCTCGCTTCAAATGATCAACAAATTCACATAGAAGTGCATAACATCATTCTTCTATTCTCTAATTTTTTTTTGAATCATGCTCATAGCATTATCATTATATTCTCATATCTCATGCTTGATTTCATAATCTCATCATAACATCATCTCTCTTGGCTAATCTTGTCATCATGTCATCTCATAATCAAACTTTTCAACTCATGCTCTAAGCATGTTTTCGATTTAAATTAAATACACAAAGTTCAAGTGGCGTACCTTGATTGCAGTGATGGTGTGGGGCATTGTGGGAATCTCGAACTCTTATAATTTTTGATTTAATAATAGAAACTCAAAGACCAACAAGTTCCAATTTAATCAAGAGAAGAATATTTGCACACCATGAATGGTAGGTTTAAAAAATGGCATGATTTTTCAAGAGTTTTCATACTTCCAAAAGAAACAAGGCATGATCTTATGGCATAGAAATGAATATAGGAATGATGGCAAACAACAATTTCATTAGAATTCGAAGATAATCGATAATGAAACAAGAGGGACATGCTCTGTTCCGACTTTCACGAGCTTAATAAACAACTTCTCATGATAGATTTTCAAGGAATGAAGACAAGAGTAATTAACATGCTTGAAGAAATGACCATCAAGAATTTATGAAGTAATGAAGGGCATGCTTCAATTTAAACATGATTGAACAAATAATAGCATGTTTGTATTTTCAAATAGACTAAGGAAGATATGTAATTAAGTAGCACGCTTGATTCGAAGGGAACAATCAACAATTTAGATAATGAATGAGAACATAATACAATTTTGCATGCTTGAAGAGATGATACACTCGACAATAAGGAAGTCAACAAGGAGGTACAAGGGTGCATACTTAATTCCAAACGAAGCAAATGAAAGCAAATTCAACTTAGATACTTGATAAATGAATATGATTCAACAATCAAAGAGGCGAGCAAGGAAGTGCAATTACGCATGCTCAATTAGTAAAGGACATGCCAACAATTTATAGAAAGGACATGTTTATTTCGAATTAGAAGAGATGGATGAAATAATCTAAGCATCATGAAGGATTTCAACAACAAGGCGAGGACAAATAACAAGCTTTCTTGGAAAGACAAGGAAACAATCGAAGGAATAGGTAGGTTTAATACCATCAAATATGCTTGAACCAAGAAGCCATATTAACATCCTAAGGAACAATTGAAGATAGAGTAAGAATAGGCATGCTCAATTTGAAGAAGTCCAGTCAAGGAACGATCACAAAATACAATTAGGCATGCTTATAAAAAGGAACAAGAACAAGCACATTTATATTCAAGGGTGTAAGGAAGATAAGTGGTAATTAAACCTGCTCAATTCAAAGGAAACAATCTAACAATCAAGGAAGTGAATTAGAACAAGGTGTAATCTCACATGGTTTAAGAAAAGATAATATTCAACAGTCAAGCAGGTAACGAGTCCAAAAATCACAACGATGCATGCTTTGTTCGATCAATTATTCCAAGTAAGAAGCAAAGTCAAAGAAACATGGAATAGCAAGTAAGCATGCAAATAATTTAGAGACTTCGATTACAATAAAGTTCCGGTATCGAGCACAATAAAAACCTAGGCTCTGATACCACCTTCCGTCGCGCCCCAAACAGGGCCTATGGATTTAGAGACTTCGATTACAATGCACGCTAAGGGTTTTAGTAGTTTACTGACAATTACTGACAATAAATAATAGCGGAAGCAATTTGAAGTTTATCAAAAGAACATGGATTTATTTTGGAAGAATAAATTTAAATCCAATGATAAACAAAAGACCAAGTATAGCGAAAGCATTATGAAGTGTTTACAATGAAAGCGTGGGGAAGCAATGAATAACAATGGAGTTCAAAAAATTACCACCACGCGGGTCTTACGCCAAGTACGACTTGGGAAAAACAATTCATAAACATGAACAAGTGAATGGGTACTATGTATGAGGACATAGCCCTTTGTGCCTCGATACCGATTGACAATTGAATAAATTAAGTTAACAAGAATCATGCCATATGAATTCAAGATATATCATGCCATAATAGGTTCAATATCAAAAGGCATTCAAGTATAGTCACAAATGGATTTATAATCAAACAATTTCATGGGATTCAAATAGACATGCCAAAAGAAAATCTTGTGCCAAAGAAGGGGGAAGGGAGTTTGAGATATTACAAAAGATTACATCAATAATGAGATTACATTTAATTGTCTTCTTCCCACTTTTATCACAACGCCGCCGCTACCGCCATCACCTTGTACCTGCATGTGGGGAAAAACACACACAGGGTTGAGTACTCCGCGTACCTAGTGTTCACGGTGTCCCGAAAACCGATTACATACATATATCATGATAACACCGCACACTCATGCATAATACAAGTTTTTGTTGAAATCATCATGTATATGCACAAAACATTTTTCCTCACATGGAAGCTTCCACTCGAATTAGGAACCACATAATCGTTTTCCATCAACATATCATATTCATCATCATATTTCATATTCATGATGATCCATGTATTCACATGGGGTAAGATAGGAGTGACCACTAGCTATCTACCCGGTAAGGTTTAATCATCCTTACCCAACCCATAGTCTTATTACTATCCGAGCTAATTCTTTACGCTTACCACGGGGGTAGCCGTTTCCCCGATCCAGCACATCTCCAAAATGGATCATCATTCTTCAACCACCAATTAACACAATCACAACAATCATACAGTGCCAAAACAATTTGCGGTGTATCATGCTTTACTTGGAAAATGAAATTATTTACTTTCAATTTGGAAATCATTTGAAAAGAAAACCAAAAAGGAAATAGGATAAAGTAGTGCCCACCTTATGGTTTATGCTAGTTGATCACTTTGTACCTTTAGTTGATGCTTCTTTGCCACAATCACCAACACCTAGAGTACAACACTAAATTACTGGGTGTGTTCACTTAGCTTCATTCATGCTTCACATAAGTGATTATTCATCTAATTCATTTAGCATGCTTGACAGGCTTGTCGAGACCTTCAAAAATAATCCTGCTTAAGACAAATAACTTGTAGAGCGGTGAGCAGGGTCGAATCCACAGAGAGACCGTATTAAATTGATTTCAATAATTAAAATAAAATAAAATAAATAACCAAAGCAAATAAATTGGGGGGTTTTGGATTTTCAGATTAAAACTAAAGAAAGCAATTAAAGAGAATAAATTTCTCAGATTGAAACAAATCTAGTTGAGGAGCAAATCATAGGAATTGAATAATGAGTCAATCATCGTTTACTTCAAATAATTATCAAATATTCATGAATAAATCGATTTATAACTCAGCGTATATAAATCAATACTAATCAACTATCTTACCCAGCATAAGAAATAAGATTAGTTCTTTATCTTGCTAAACCTCAAAAATTACACCCAGCATGAATTTAATTGGCTTGTGTCTACCCGTGTTAGTCAATTAACGCCCAGCACGCAATCAATCTAACTAGACAATACGATTGATCCAATTAACAAACGTAGCTACGAGCCCGAAGATGTTAATCCCACCAAATCCATAGATGAAAAGTGCAAGAAAAGAATATTCAAATCTTGAAAAGCATGTAAACATGTAAACTCACAACTCAATAATTCAAAACCTGGAGAGTCATTCAACTAGAAACAATATTTAGCTAACCATGATTTTCTGGAACAAAAGAAATACTACAAGTGACAATTCTTGCTATTCAAGTCTGCCCCTAAATTTCCTATCTAATCTCCCTATTTATTCCATAAAGTCTAGAGTTAAGTAAGGAAATAAATCAAAACCAATTAAGGAAATAAAACACCTTCCAAAACTATAATTGTATCTCCACCTAAAAAGTAGGGATTCAAATATAATTTGATTAATAAATTAAATCCACCCAATCCAGGAAATAAAGTCTTCAATAACCGTAGATTTCAAATCCCGACTTTAAATGAAATGGCGCAGATCCAGTGTGTTATTAAGGCATGTCTGAGCTGCAATGTCGACTTAAGGCAAGACCTCGGCAGTCCTGATTGAAGATTCTTTCTACTCTTTTAGATGACATCCACAATTTCTCACAAAATACATGAAAATATTCTTGAGCTTGATTTCAACCTTCAAAACACAAAACAATCAACATTACATGATTTCAAGCAATTAAACAATTAAAACATGGGAATTTATGCATGAAACAAATGTACAAATATAAGCTCATCAATGCTTCAAGTAGTTGCCTCATACTTAGGCTCAACATATAATCATGCTTGCTAGGATTTATTTAACAAGTAGGCTTGTATGCATCATATTCTTTCAATTTAATCAACATGCTTGATAATTATGTACCTACTATATGACTTCCTCTAGACTTCCTTGACCATTTACATGCATATAGACTCACCATATTTTGTTATTAAGGTGTATGCAACGAGACTCTCTAACATGTTTAAGTCCTATAATTAAATGCATATAATTGATTGATAATTATGTAAAACAATTTTGAAAATATTCTTTATTTCTGAAAATGTGGTAATGAAGTTCAAGAAAATAATTGGATGCAATTTAGAAGTACTTTATGACCTTGAACCTAAAAGACTCCTATTTATGCATTCTAGATAAAGTCATATTCAAAACAATGCCGAATGAAATATACAGGGAATTAAGACATCAAATTTTACATGAAGAAACAAGATATTTGTATGAGTATTCTCCAATTGACTGTTTATGAAAATCATTTTTCGTTTGGGAGATATGGGCTGGGGGAGATCAAATTTCCTGAACGTTTTTACTACGGGTCTGAAAACAGGGTGCAGCTTCAAAAATTGATTGTAACTAAAATACACATGCTAATGACTTTAAAATTTATATACAGACTCTATGATATATCTAAGATCTATAAATAAATTTTGAGAATTTTATGAAATATCTAAGTGCAGTTTTCGAAATCATTTTCAAAATGCGACACAGAATGACACACATTGTTTCAGAGAGCATAACTTCGAACCGCATAATATTTTGACATAAAATAAAATCCAAAATCATCCTAACGCATTCAATTATAACATATTTAAATTTCAGATCATCCGTGTCCCATTTGACCCGTCTGTCATAACAAAATAAATAGCTCGTTTTACAGACTTCCTCACAGCATGCACATTTAACTTTAACATGTATTAATTCGTGGCAACTCATCATCCAACAACATATATGTTCAATTTCAGACATACAACACTTTATATCATGATCCTATAATATAGATATCAAGCTATATCATGCATACAAGGAATATACCATCAATCAACAACAACATGGTTAATATTGGCCATCAAATATGCATATTATGAACCCTACTTCATCATATGAGCTAATAGTCGACTAGGGTTTCTTGATCGTACATGCAAGCTCCTAAATATGTAGAGGAGATCCTAAAGAGGGTAGATAAGAGTTACTTGAAGGTTTTAATTTCAGATTTTGAGCTCCCTTCTCAAGATTTTCGAAAATGGCTCCTAGCATCCCTTTTTGCTTCCTTCCTTGTAGCCTTCTAGATCTACTTCATGGATTCATGGATCTTGGATTTGCAGCCTAGGTCGAATCTTCCATGTAGGAATATGATAGGGCTTTGTTGATATTTAGGTAGAGGAGAGTGTGGGGGTGAGTTTGGTGGAAGATGGTGGCGATTTGAGGTGGTTTGAGATGGGTTATAGGGCTGTTTTGGTGGCCGCCTTTAAGGTGGTGTTCAAGGAGGTCTTCAATGGAGTTAGAAGGGAGAAGATGAAGTTTAGTGAGGGAGAAAGGAGGTGGTCGAATGGAGAGAGAGAGAGAGGGGGGGTGGAGTTTGAGTGTTGAAAATGAATTTCATGCATGATTCCCATGTTTGTGATGATGGTGTCAAATTTTCCATTCCTTATTTGCCCTTCAATAAATTTCAGAGGCAAGGCATGACTTTCTTTTAGAAGACCCAATTTGGTCATTCCTCCATCCACTCCCAACATTTAATTTAATTAAATATCAAGTCAATTTCCCCATTTTATAATACAATGTTGGATTTTATATAATTCCCTATCTTAAATTATTAGAGACCGAAAATTAATAGGGATAATTAGTAAAATAATTTTCAAGATATTTTGTCGGAATCAAACTCGAGTTTATTCACATATATACACTAATGTGCCTTTAATTAATTAAAGCTAGAGGGCCGAAAATTACATATTGTAAATAGGAATTTTTATTCCGAGTTTCATCTTGGAATTAATATCCGAATAATATTCATTATCGATTAAATATGCAATTGGGCCTCAGGATATTTAATCTATAATGATAGAGTAGAGTGGGCCTAAATTAATATTATTCCAAGTTGGCCCAAAATTGTTGAATTAATCAATTGGATCCACTAGTCCAACACTCTTCTTGAATAAATTCTTGAGCTCAAAATAATTCATCTAACTCATATATTTATATGTGGTCGAAATTAACTATACGCAATCGATTAATTTATTGGAAACCTTATTGGTCATCGCGCGTGTTTAAGTAATTATTTAGCGTAGAAAATATGGCGCGGAAAATGCAGGGTGTTATAATATCTCTCTTTTTCTTTTTTGCATCGTTTCTGTAACAACAATTTATTCACCGTGAAGAAATTTCCCTCCACCTCAATTCGTCTATAATTTTCTCCGAATTCATCTTCTCGGGTTTACAATTTGAATTACATTACTTCGAAAAAATATGCAATTATATGCAAATATTCCATTTAATGAACCCGAGTTCATATCATTTTCTAAAAAAAATTTGGAGATATATAAATATCGCCCAAATTCTCAAATTTTAATAATTAATATTAAACACCACTCGGATCTAAGAAAATTTTATCGATCATTTCGTATTCTTCCATATTTTAATTACAAGTTTTCCCTAGCTCGGTTTAAGAAATTGACTTTCCGAGTGCAAGTTGTGAATTTAAATACAATATTACTATTTTTAAATAATTATTTGCTACACTTGTCTTTCTTTGAGAAATTGTGACTTTACAGTCACTTAGATTTTCTTGAAACGAACTCATTGGTATATTTTATGAGATTATTTGACCCTCGTATCTCAACGAGTGTCTATTCTCGTCTCAAGCAAATAATAAATAATTTACAAAAGAAATATTTGTTTATTTAATTTAATCAAGCATTAACTATCTTAACTAAAGTCGGGATATTGCATACTTAGTGAACAAGCAGTGATTGGTGTGGGAATCACAATCCCATTTTGTGTCTGAAACAG